>JBBPBX010011059.1:0-20004 GCA_038048925.1 Garcialebias charrua | reverse complement strand
GAAAGCACGTATGTTGCACCATACTCTGTGACTTCTGTCTTAACATTGTGTGAGGTAAACCCAGAGAAGACACTCTGAGCCTCACTACAGTAATACCAAACTAATAGCATACAAGAGGCAGGTCTATACCACAGACGTCCTTCTGACTCATGGTGCAACCTGGAACACTAGTCTTAAATACTGCTAAGCATTATGGGAAATAAACACAGTCTACTCCCCATTTTTTAGTTTCGTTTTTGATTGTGGCACTCTGAGTTGTAATTCTTGTTGGTTTTGATCAACAGATACAGATTTAAACAATACTGTACATTGAATTTACATTTATAAATTCAATGCGTAGTTTAAATCTGTGGGTCTCATATGTAACAACATATGTACTCTCCATTCAAGAAATTCATTATTACAGCCTCCTATACCTGAACGCCGACATCAGATCGGAAAAGTATCGTATCGGTCGATATCCAGATTTAAGTATTGATATTGTATCGGAAGTAAGAAATGTGGATTGGTGCATCCCTATTTTTTCCTCATAAAATGTTTAATTTCAAAGAAATCTGAAAGTTTAGCCACTTCTACACAACAGAAACTCTCACTTGCATGTGAAGCATGCTTTTAACAATACAATACAATAAAGCACTTTAAAAACAACACCATTGGCCAAACACTAAACTGGCAGAAATATTATCACTATAACATCATAAACAGTGATTTATAATGGTATTGCAGTTTTCACATATAAATTTTAACATGTACCATTTGTGTTAAATATGCATTTTTCATTAGTATCTGTAATTTTCCTAACAAAATAAGATTTTTGTAAATGAATTACCTTACAACAACTTACTCACATCCTGTTGCAGGATAGTGTCAAGTGGCTGAAATACTTTTTAAGTACAAAACAGTTCAGTCCAAAGGAACTTGCTCTGAATGTAATATTTACTTTTAAAATAACTATTTTGTATTTACCTGTGAGATGACAAGACCATCATTAATTTCTATCTTTCAGAGCCTTGTGTATTTGATTAGTTAAAAAGAGAATGCTACTTTTAGCTAGAAAAATGTGGATAACTTGGAACTGCATTTGTAGTGATCCTTTAACTAACTCATTGATCAGCAATGGGCCTCAGGGCAAATCATTAACTTACAGGGAATTACTCTCTTCGCTTTGTCCAAAATCTAGTAGATTGTAATGCTTGTGAAAAATCTACAGATGTATTTTATGAAGCACCTATTCAGAAGTATACTTTCTCGCCATGCCATTCAGGGGAGGGGAAGCCTAACCCAGAGGGATAGTAACCGTGTTTCAATCTATTTTCAATTAGAATTTTGAGCGAATTTTTGAAAATTTGCAAAAATGTAAATAAAAATTAATGCTAATCAGAAGTGTTTCCATCAACTGGCTTGAAGCGAATCCACCAGGCCACGCAAAGCGGCATTACGTCAGACGTCAGAGTTACGCATGTCTACAGTAAACAGGATGTAGCGGTTGAAAACAGGAACCGAACCACACATCTTGGCAAAATGGAGAGAATATTTCAGGAATGTGTTGCTATCGGGCAAGTTGTATTTATTCTGTCATGCCAACTGGTTTTAGCAATGTTACAGTGGAAACAGCTGATCAGTCACATGACGTGAATGTTCGCTACGTCAGAACTGAGTCGGCAAATCTGTTTCCAGCTCTCGTTTTGCGTATCAGCTGTTTCAAAAAACCCAAAAACCACCTCAAGCGAGCGTATCAACTTTTTTGCGAATTAGAGGAAGTTAATTCCAATCGTGCCGTTTCCATTCACCCTTTCTGATGCGATACATGCATATAAATGCGCATCAAGAAACCTTGATGGAAACACGGCTAGTGAGGTTCTTCGAGCAAGATGTCTTCTGGATGATGTCAAGAACTTCCCAAAGGAGTGCACCCATAGCTGATAGAGGTCAGTGGTGTAGTCTACGTGATACGCATGTATACGCCGTATACCCACTAGAAAAGCTTGGGGATTTCCGTATAACCACTTAAATGTGCCCAATGATACGTAACGTGACAACAAACACGCGTTGCATAAAGATAGATTATGTTCGCTGCTCATAAGGACTCTTCACTGCGCCGCAACTCTCGCGGTTGCCATAGTTTCGTGTTCCTCTGTTGTACGTGAGGCTCACAGCCATTGGCTGAGCTGAGCTCACTACCATAGTTCTCTGCTCTGTGATTGGTTTCTTAAGAAGCTCCTTTATGATTGGCTGCTCGGGATGCAGGCGGGCGACAGACGGTGTAGAGCATTTTCGCTAACGACGACAGACTCAAAATGAAAAGGAAACAAGCTACACTTTTTGAATGTTTTTATAAACCAGCTGAACCCGAAGCTACAGAGACAACATTAGAAGAACCTACCAGTTCGACGGCCGAAACCAGCCATAATGAGGTTGATATCTGCATTTCCCCAGGTAAGTGTTGGCTAGTACAAGTTAGCTGAAGCTAGCTCAAGCAGCAAGTAACTGCATGTTTTTATCGACCTTTTCTGATGCCAAACTCCAAAATGCGCATCAAGAAACCTTGATGGAAACACGGTTACTGTCCAGAATTTTACAGTAACATTTCATATAAATAAATATGTGAATATAAAAATGATTTGTTTGTGACAAAGTCTGTCACTCCAATAATCAACAAAATGCTATGCTTTTTACTCTGTTTTAAAACTCCTTGTTTCATTTTTAGATCCAAATTGGCCAGCCTTGTGGAGTGAAAGTCAGGCTCGGGAATTTAAAAACAGACATCCCTGGTTGGAATGGAGGAACAAAAAATTAGGTAAATATAAAAAAATATGGGAACCAATTTGTATATAAGGTTTAATTGATATATTTCCAACATTAACATATTATGACTTGATAATTTTAAAATAGTCTGATAATCATATCTTTCAAAAGTTTAGTACAGTATATTACATGAGAAATTATATATATGTGTGTGTGTGTGTGTGTGTGTGTGTGTGTGATCATTTCATTTTCACGTTTTAGTTGGTCATAATGCAAAAGTGTATGCAAGTAATAATGAAAGGTAATAATGAATGTAATTGTCGACACATGCTTACAGTCTAGTGAATCAGTAGATTCTAGTATTATTACTGGTATCAGGAAATATTAAAAAATATACAATTATGACAATTTTTATTTACTTCCTGCAGGATGTGCTGTTTGCAGTACCATAACGTCAACTGGTGTCCTGACTGAAAAGAGGGTCTCCATATCGGAGGAGTGGGCCTCCTTCAAGATCCAGTCATCAGGCTCAGGTTTGTTGTGCATTTATTAAAATGTAAGCATCACAGACATTTTGCAATGTTAAATATGCTTAAAATTCAAAATAAATTGTCAATTACATTGCACTACATTGCATTTTTGTCTCTAAATGTCCTGATTCATCTCAGTAATCTAGGTAGAAAAAGGAAAAATTAAGTACCGGTAGGTCCTCCGGACAGGTTTTTGTCTCTAGGCACAGTATACCCACTACAAAAATGTAGACTACACCACTGATAGAGGTGTTTGATATTCCAGGAGCAGCTGGGCATCCACCCAATGCATTCTGACCCCAGAGATGGAGCAGGGTCTGGGACATGTGGGAATCTACTTTTATGGCATGGCTCATCCAATTCTTGCCCATCATACAAAAATTTCTTTAAACAGATTCACATACCTGAACAATATCGGATCGGAAAAGTATCGGTATCGATCGATACCCAGTTCTTAAGTATCGGTATCGGATCGGAAGTGAGAAATGTGGATCGGTGCATCCCTAGTTGAGAGGATCCGTTTTGGTGGCCTTAGAATCGCTTCTCTGTTTTTTGCAGATGATGTGGTCCTATTGGCTTCATCAGATCGTGATCTACAGCTTTCGCTGGAGCGGTTTGCAGCCGAGTGTGATGCGGCCGGGATGAGGATCAGTTCCTCCAAATCCGAGGCCATGGTCTTGAGCCGGAAAAGGGTAGCATGCCCTCTCCGGGTCGGGGAGGAGGTCCTGCCCCAAGTGGAGGAGTTTAAGTATCTCGGGGTCTTGTTCACGAATGAGGGAAAACTGGAGCGTGAGATCGATAGGCGGATAGGTGCAGCATCCGCAGTGAAGCGGGCGCTGTACCGGTCTGTCGTGGTGAAGAGAGAGCTGAGTCGAAAGGCAAAGCTCTCAATTTACCGATCGATCTACGTTCCCACCCTCATCTATGGTCATGAGCTTTGGGTTGTGACCGAAAGAACAAGATCTCGGATACAAGCGGCTGAAATGAGTTTTCTCCGCAGGGTGTCTGGACTCTCCCTTAGAGATAGGGTGAGAAGCTCAGTCATCCGGGAGGGACTCGGAGTAGAGCCGCTGCTTCTCCACATCGAGAGGAGCCAGTTGAGGTGGCTCGGGCATCTGGTTAGGATGCCTCCTGGACGCCTCCCTGGGGAGGTGTTCCGGGCATGTCCCACCGGGAGGAGACCCAGAGGAAGACCCAGGACACGCTGGAGGGACTATGTTTCTCGGCTGGCCTGGGAACGCCTTGGGATTCCCCCAGAGGAGCTGCTCCATGTGGCTGGGGAGAGGGAAGTCTGGGCCTCCCTACTTAGGCTGCTACCCCTGCGACCCGACCCCGGATAAGCGGACGAAAATGGATGGATGGATAACAAATATGATAAAAATAAAATAAAAATACAATAGAAAAGGTACCTAACCATTCAGGAGGCAATCATACCAATGTCTCCAAAGCACAGATGAGTATTTTACTGCACTATATTTAACGTTAGTCAACAGTAGAATAATTCTATTATTAGACTTATTCAAACGACAAATAAATTTATACATAAACTTTCTTAAAACAGCCATCAAAGTGCTGACGTGAGCAGATACAAACAGTTCACTGGCACTGGACCATCTGGGTTTATTTAAAAGAAGTCTTAGTGTGTCATTATAAGCCACCTTCAATCTATGAAGACTGGCTTTTTTAAAATTGCACCACAAATGTGCCATATACAGTGATGTACAATATGATCTAAACAAGTTCATTTTCACTTCATCAGAACAGAATCCAAACTTATGAGCAAGGATATTTGCCTGAGAATATCATTCAAACCTGACGGTAAATGTCCTCATCATCAGACAGACGGTCTGTCAACACATGACCAAGATATTTTACTTCATTTGCGACATTCAATAAAATCCCAGACAGCTTAAAAAGTGGAAATACACTATTTTTGTCCTCTTTAGTGCGACAAATCAAAATGAGACTTTTAGATGTATTGAATTTGATATCATGTAGCTCACCATATGCTGAACAGACATAAAGCAGCTTCTGAAGACCAGCTGAACTTGGACTAAAAACCACTAAGTCATCAGCATACATGTTTAAGCTAATGCATGTTTAGGCTAAGCTAATGTAGCTTGTATCTGCAGTCTATGAGGGACATCTACATGTATAATATTGTAATTACTTACTCTGCCAGTCACCAGAACTTTGTCATTAGCATGAAGGGTCCGTACATCCTTCAGAAATCCGTTGAAGCACTGGTTACTGTATATGCATCCATCGATTTAAAACTACGAAGCTTCATCATTGTGTAAGCACTCCTCATGTTGACTAAATAATTAACAATGTCATAGTAAGAGATCAATGGCAACTTGTCAGTCGTCAGATATAATTTCTTTCTCCACCTCATACGGGTCAACTCCGACCACTGCTATTTTTTGCAGATATCTAGCTCTTGCGCCTTGGTCTAGAGTATCAATATACTTAGCTCTGGGAGCTCTAGTCTGTCTGTTCGCCATCTTCCTCGAATGAGCCTTCACAAATGGCGGAAAACCTGGTATTGCGCAATACCGGTCACGTGTGTGGGAACTACAGGTAGCCCTCGAGGTACGTCAGGGATTGGGACCTACGTGTGTGACTTAGGTCGATGTTGTCGTACCTCGCGGACCAAAAACACATGCCTATCGTAGGTCCGCGTTTCTGACATAGGTCGCGGCTATACCGCTAACGGAGCACCGCACACATATTTAATGGCATGAGACTGAACAAGCAGACATACTAAGGCCATAAACACCACAGAACTGCACAGTAAATGAATACTGTACTGTACAATAAATAAAAAATATAATGTCTTACTTTGAGCCGGTGGCCCCGACTGCCAGGCGGACATTTGCGGCGAGCTCCCGGCCGCAGATGGACCCTCCGCGGCATGTCGGCTCGGTGTCTTCGCCTGTGTTAGCTGCTTTGTTAGCTGCTGTCGTTAGCATGTCGGGCGGCGTTGTGGCCGCCGATCGCGGGGCGATCCGCGGCTGCTCCTCCGGACCTGAGACGTCCACAGAGTTGACCGAGTGTTTCCAGCTAATTTATCCGTATGAGGCAACCCTGATCGGGCACACGGAGCCAGCTGACAGTAGCCTCTGGAGCTCCATTGACTGCTGATCCACTATGAGAAGGTGCTATTTATAAGACTGAGCTTTAGCTCAGTCTTATAAATAGCACCTTCTGAGTGTAAATAGCACCTTCTGAGTATAAATAGCACCAGACTGAGCTTTAGCTCAGTCTTATAAATAGCACCTTCTTAGACTGAATAGCACCTGATAGCACCTTCTCAGACTGAAGAAGAAGAAAGATGAGATGTTTATACGAAGAAGAAGAAAGATGAAACGTTTATACGTTATACTGAATAGCACCTGATAGCACCTTCTCAGACTGAAGAAGTCTTTTAGAAGAAAGATGAAACGTTTATACTTTTTTGTTGTTGCTGTTTATTGTTTTGTTTTTTGAATGTCCAGAGGACCAGACTGAACTTTTTAGATTTTCTACCTGGATTATTGAGCATTGATCAGGACAGTTTCCTCTTAGTTTTCTCTGTAGTTGTGTCATACAATGAGCAGAGTTGCGATGAAAATGAAAACACAGTTTGGATGATCTATTAGCAATTTCATTTATGCAGCTTTGATTTTGACATGAAAACAAATTTCTGCTAATTAATTTTAATTTTCAAATTTAAAATTTCCCAATGAATTTTGGTCACTTTGTATAGGGTCAAATTTTGAAAATTAATTGTTAAACTTTATTGTATTTATCATTTTAATTAATTTACAAACTGAGCAGTCTTGGAGAAGAAAATGAAAATGCAGTTTGGAAAATTTATTTTTAATTGTATTTATGAGTCAAAACATGCAGCTTTATTTCGAAAATGAAAAGCATTTCTATTAATTCATTTTAAATTTGAAAATTGAGGCACATTAGCTTCCATAAGGGGCAGCTGCTGAAATGAAGAGAATCAGCTCTTTCACTCTATCTCAGATTTTTGCTGCTAATTTGCAATCGTAGTTCTAGGTCAATGTTGACATTCGCTGATGTATTCTTTTCTCTGCAATTTTGCTCTTTGTTTTTCTGTCAGTGGCTAATGTCTTTGTCAGAGATGTTCTTAAATGCTGCTGTGATCTGCTTCCTACACAAGCAAGGAACACCAACGCTATATTTTTTCATAATTATAGAAAACATAAAAACATTTCATTAGCCTGAGTAGAGTTTCTGATTGATTCTTTATTTTGTTGTCTCTCCTGAGTAGTGCCATTTTTCAGTCCTTGGTGGCGGTAGCATACACGTGTATTTACACTACATGGAAAGTCCATTCAGCTCCTTTACTATAAATTATTACCTGATTCAGAAGAGCTATATATATATATTTTAAAGTCTTGTAAAATTCATAGACTTTCACCGAAACACAGGAATGATACCTTTGTGATGGATTCCTTCTCTATTGATTGTGACTTCCTCTGAGGCCAGGACCATAAACATTTTTGAAGTGTCAGGTCCAAACCTTTCTTAATCACGGGTTCCCACAACTTTTCTCATCCTGTAGCTCTAAAAATAGCTAACAGCCATCATATTTTCAACCCGGCTACCCTTATGAGAGACTTTCTAGTGTAGGAATGGAGAGGTCTGTTAAATGTGAAAGATTTGAGAAAGACAGATGAGTTGCATTGGGTGGCTGAGTGGGGTTTTAGGTAGCAATTTCTGAGGAACAGAGAAGCATTTGGCTTTCTCATTTTGTGAAAGCTAATGCTTTGTGAAAGCATTCAAAAATACAGAGCACAGTCTTGTTAAAGAAATGCTTCTGGGGGCAGCTACATTAGAGTAAGGCCAGGTTGCTTTGGGGCCTCAAAGTTGAAGGATGCTCGGATCAAATGAAGCATTACGGACGATTATTGTATGAGATGAGAGCCACTTGGAGGGGTGGTAGTGGTGGTGGTGTGTGTTTGTGTGTGTGTGGGCGGGGGTCCAAGGCTGGGGCCATGAAGGAGCGTTATTGCTGTTATCTGTATCACAGAATCTTTGGAGGCCAGTTTAACGCCTGGATGGACACTTAACACCTGAATCAGTGTAAGATGACTTGCTTTGTCTGTTGGTCCTGTTACAGAGCTCACAGTCCTGCTTCCACTTATTGTTAAGCCTTGTATGCCCCTTTTCCACTGTCACGGCGCAGGTCGGATCAGCTCGGGTTAGCTCAGATCAGCTCGTGTGTGGTTGTGTTTCCATTACACTTCTGGACCCGTTCTGTAGGCGGGGTCCAGAATCCAACTCTTCTTACCACTTGGTGGCGGTAGTGCTCCCTTAAGCTAGTTACTAGCCACCACTAGAAGAAGAATACGATAAACACTTTGCCACAGGATGTGGAAGAGATGTCATACTCTAATGGAGTAACTCACGAGATGTAACTTTTAAACCTAATTAATAATCCTACCTTTTTGCCTTCTCTGCCTGCTTTAAACCCATGTATTTTCCATTTTAGTGTAGATTTTTACAATAAAGATGTATTAAAAACATATTTTATTATTTAGTTATGCACAAGGTTCATGTTAAAATCGCAAAACATCACACTTTGATCTTTGAAACTGCTTTTACAATAAGCTACAGACTTGAAAACAATTTGGTTACATTTTGTCCTTAAATTTTAAATAATAATAATAATAATGTCCTTTTCTGTCATCTGTGTATGTTTCCCATACACAGACGAAAAGGTTTGTATTTCATTAAATTTAAAAACATGAAAGTATTACTTATTAAATAGTCAGTTGGTCTGCGAACGCCTTGGGGTCCTCCAGCCAGAGAGGTGGCTGTTGATGCCTGTGTTGATGTGTAATGTCGGCGTCATTATGTAAATGGTAAATGGAGCTTATTTATATAGCGCTTTCCAGCCCCCTATGAGGGGCCCCAAAGCGCTTTACAATACCAACCATCCACCCATTCATACACCGGTAGCGGCAGACTGCCATGCAAGGCGCTTTCCAGTCCTACCGGGAGCAACTCGGGGTTAAGTGTCTTGCCCAAGGACACAACGACACATGGTGTGGGGAACCGGGATTCGAACCGCCAGCCTTCCGATCGGGGGATGACTGCCATTACCACTACGCCAGGGCTGCCCCATAATGTGCTTGTTTGCGAGAATTTTTTTCTTTACCACATTTTTGACCTTCAAACAGAGGTCAAAAATATGTTAGGAATTTTTTTGTCTCCAAACCCTATGTGTAATTTTTCACCACTTTTATTTTCTGTCCAAACAGGTCTCACTTGTAAATGAGTCTTCGAGGCTCAATGTGACATCTGTTTAAATAAAGGTTGAATGAATGAATGATGATTGATAGATGATGGCCCTGGTAAAGCTGCTGCCCCTGTGACCCAGAAGCAGAAGATGATGGATGGATGATGGATGGATGGTGAAGGAGGCGACCATCAAACACAGCATGAGTGGTCAGTTTAGTAGAAAACCCGCCAGTTTGCTTCAGATCATCTGTTCAAATCTCTGCAGGTTCAAATAAAAGCTGCACCAGGTCTTTCAGCTGAATCTCACAGGGGCCACAGTTGGACGGCCGATAATTGAAAATGGTCCATTCTGAATTTATGACTGTTTTTGTCAGACTTTTTCCTAGAATCAAAAAATTTAAAACGTAATAACAGTTGAGCAGATTCTGGTAATCTTTTCTTAGGATTCATTAAAGATAAAATGCAATTGGAAAATGTGGTTAAAATTTGTCCTTAAATGTTAAAGGTTTGTGTTTCATTAAAGGTACAGTATGCAGTTTCTGTAGAACTCCAGCACTTAGAAATATTTTCAACAGGCAAAGCATTCTGATCCCGCTCTGCCCCCTTGTGGTCTGTTAAATTTCAAATTCAAGCTCTGTTTTTATTGGCTGATTCAAATTCAAGCTCTGTTTTTATTGGCTGGTTACAAACTCTGTTTTTATTGGCTGGAAAATGGTGGGTCACCTTTTCTTTTTAGAAATGCTTATTTACCACCTGGAGAAGCAAGGGGACAATATATATATATATTTTTTTCAGAGATTACCTGGCTAACATCAGTCTGTCAGGAGGTAGTGACAGAGTGAAGAAATATGTTCATAAAAAAAGCTACATACTGCAGCTTTAAATTTAAACACAAAAAAGGACTACACATACTCCACACCTATCTATCTAAATACAGATACATAATATACATACTTTTTTAAATTGCTAACCATCTTTAAAATACAATCGGTCAAAATGTTAATGTTTTGATAGAAGTACAGTGAAGAAAAAAGTACAGTGATAAACTATTAAGCAATTATTTGTCTGACTTTACCCTGGAAACATAACAAAAAAAACATAATTTTACAACAGGTGAACAGATTCTAATAATCTTTTTCTTATGATTCTTTAAAGGTCAAATGCAAATAGAAATTTTTTTTATCTTTCAGTATGGATTCAAACAAATACACTTAACATTGTAAAATATTTTAAGGAAATTAAATGTTCAAGGACACCACTTAAGAAAAAAAACTTTGATAGGAAAAGTAACTAGTGAAAAATTTACAAAAATAAAAAATGCTGCATCCAACTAATGATTTTCTATCTGTCTATCCCTTGTCTCACGGGCTTCATCCAGAAGAAGACACAAGTGTTGTTTCCACTGTGTCCGGTTCAGTTCTTCATGTTCATTCAGTGAAGAAATAAGAGTTTTCTTTACTGGACTCTTTTCTCTTTCTCTTTCCTGGAAAGAAGAAAAAGGTGGTTAATAAAAAAAAAAGGTGGTTAATTCAGTCTAGATACTGTTTTTGAATAAATGCATAAAGCAAAGAAGGTGCTGCTACAGTTTGTTGTTGTTCTGAAGAGCTGCTTGGAGCCAGTTAAACCAGCTAAACTGATTCATAAATAATGAAAATAATATGGATATATGAATCAGAAGGTATTACACATATATAAATATTCTTTATTGTCATTCGCACCACGTGTTAAATGTGGTGGAATGAAATTATGTGCACAGAGTCCCAGTTATACCCAACAATAAAATATAAAAGAAAAACAGTAATAAGATCTTAGATATGAACTAAGAAAAACATCAACTAAAAATATGATAAGCACTAAAAGCAGGTCCTGGAGGGTGCGTGGGAGTTTGCCCAACCAGTTTACAAGTGCTTTGTGGACTTGGAAAAGGCATTCGACCGCGTCCCTCCGGGGGTCTGTGGGGGGTACTCCAGGAGTATGGGGTACCAGGCCCTTTGATATGGGCTGTTAGGTCCCTGTACGACCGGTGTCAGAGCTTGGTCCGCATCGCTGGCAGTAAGTCGGGCTCGTTTCCTGTGAGAGTTGGACTCCGCCAAGGTTGCCCTTTGTCACCGATTCTGTTCATAACTTTTATGGACAGAATTTCTAGGCGCAGCCAAGGTGTTGAGAGGATCCGGTTTGGTGGCCTTAGAATCTCTTCTCTGTTTTTTGCAGATGATGTGGTCCTATTGGCTTCATCAGTTCGTGATCTACAGCTTTCGCTGGAGCGGTTTGCAGCTGAATGTGATGCGGCCGGGATGAGGATCAGTTCCTCCAAATCCGAGGCCATGGTCTTGAGCCGGAAAAGGGTAGCATGCCTTCTCCAGGTCGGGGAGGAGGTCCTGCCCCAAGTGGAGGAGTTTAAGTATCTCGGGGTCTTGTTCACGAATGAGGGAAAACTGGAGCGTGAGATCGATAGGCGGATAGGTGCAGCGTCCGCAGTGAAGCGGGCGCTGTACCGGTCTGTCGTGGTGAAGAGAGAGCTGAGTCAAAAGGCAAAGCTCTCAATTTACCGATCGATCTATGTTCCTACCCTCATCTATGGTCATGAGCTCTGGGTTATGACCGAAAGAACGAGATCTCGGATACAAGCGGCTGAAATGAGTTTTCTCCGCAGGGTGTCTGGACTCTCCCTTAGAGATAGGGTGAGAAGCTCAGTCATCCGGGAGGGACTCGGAGTAGAGCCGCTGCTTCTCCACATCGAGAGGAGCCAGTTGAGGTGGCTCGGGCATCTGGTTAGGATGCCTCCTGGACGCCTCCCTGGTGAGGTGTTCCGGGCATGTCCCACCGGGAGGAGACCCAGAGGAAGACCCAGGACACGCTGGAGGGACTATGTTTCTCGGCTGGCCTGGGAACGCCTTGGGATTCCCCCAGAGGAGCTGCTCCAAGTGGCTGGGGAGAGGGAAGTCTGGGCCTCCCTACTTAGGCTGCTACCCCCGCGACCCGACCCCGGATAAGCGGAAGAAAATGGATGGATGGATGGATGGATGGATTATGGAATGACTTGGAGTCAAATGTTAAGGAAGCCAAATCAATGTCTGTATTCAAGAGACTGGTCAAAATTGAATTGTTAATTAAATTTATATGAATGTATTTTAATGAGAAATGTATGAGAATTGGAAAATTGAGTGAGTTATTCATTTTGTTTTGTTATTTATAGAATATGGTTGTTTGAATTGTTTATTAGATAATAAGGAGCAGATTTAATAAGATTTTTTCTTCATCTGCTACCTTTCATTTTATATTTTATATTTTTTTTTTCTAATTACATATATGTTAATTGTTTTGTATTTCATTATTATAAAATGAATAATAATAAAAATAATAATAATAATAATTTCATCCCACAAGTTCAACATGTGGTGCATATTCACAATTTATTCAACAGTTTATTTTTTAGTTTAAAAATAAAATAAAAGCAAGTCCTTATCGGCACAAATAAAGTGATGTGGAACATGTTGCATCTGTTCTTACCAAGCACAGAAGCTGCAGCGTTGTGCTGCTCTGTGAGGTGCAGCTGGGCTGCGACAGAAATCTGTCAGGTGTACACTCTGCTGAAGGAGCAGGGCAGAAGCTGGGAGGCTTGGATGGTTTAATGTGGAGTTTAGAGATGAACCGTCACGTGCTGAAATATGTTCTGGGTAAAATACAGTGAGAAACTGGAATGGAATACAGTTAGCATTTATTCAAATTAGCTTAGCTTCGTATCATTAATCAATAATCAATCAAATTATTAGAAGGTTTACAAGGAGAGGAAACACAGGAAAAGCTATGCAAGTTAAAATTAGAACTAAATGAATTTATTGATAAGAATGTATTGATAAGAAAAATAAATTCTTGATACAAAGACCAGTACATTGTACATTAGACAATTTTGAATACGGTAATAAATCAGAGAACTTTTTAGCTAATCAACTCAAACTAAACAAAGAAAAAACATTATATATGGTATTAAAGATAAAAATGGAAATATAATTCATGATGAGGGAAAGTAAACAGTGTTTTTAAAGATTTCTATAAAACTATACACTCCACAAATAAATCCATCTAATGAGGATATTAATGAATTCTTGGAGAGAGTAACACTTACAAAACTAGATATTAGTCAATCATCAAAACTAGACTCACCATTAACATCAGATGAGCTCCATGAAGCAATTAAAAGCATGCCTAATAAGAAATCTCCAGGTCCTGATTGATATCCAGTAGAATTCTATAAAAAATTCTGGGACATACTGGAACCAATATTTTACAGAGTGCTACTTGAGTCAGAAGAAAATAGCAGGCTACCAACACATATGAATTTAGCCAACATTAGTCTCCTATTAAAACTAGGCAAAGACCCAGTATTACTGTCACGATATGGTAATTACCTACCAGTTATCGTCCAATCTCTCTTATTGATGTTGATGTTAAAATAATTTGTAAAGTCTTAACTAAAAGAACTTAACTAACTGCTGTTATTATACATCCAGACCAAACCGGATTCATAAAAGGAAGACACTCAAACACAAATACTATATAATGTATAATGTAATAGAGTATTCGTATTTTAAAAATATTGAAACAGCTATTTTGTCTTTAGATACAGAAAAAGCATTCGATAGAGCAAATTGGAATTTCTTATTCGCTACCATAAATAAATTTGCATTTGGGAACTACTTCATTAACTGGTTAAAAATATTATATAGCTCACCAACAGCGTGCATCAGGACAAATAATCAAATATCTTCAAGCTTCTGTTTACAGAGGGGCACCAGGCAAGGTTGCCCACTTTCACCAGCATTATTTGCTATTTTTATTGAACCTTTAGCAGCAGCAATAAGGCAAAGTGCAAAGTGCATACACTGTAGAAACATAGAACATAAAATTAGTCTTTATGCTGACGATGTTTTACTTTTTCTTGAGAACTCAGGAAACTCAATATCTAATGTTATCAAATTTATAAACTCGTTCTCAAAAGTTTCTGATTATTCTATGAATTGGACAAAATCTATAGTTCTTCCAATAAATTGCGTGTTTAATAATTCTCTCAATGAAAGACTACAATCAGGTAACATTATATATTTGGGTGTTAATATCTCTCCTAAATTGGAAGACTTAATAAAATTGAATCATATCCCACTATTAAAGAAAATTGAAGACAATCTTACTAGATGGAGATCTCTACCCATATCACTTATGAGAAGAGTTGCCTCAGTAAAAATGATGGTGCTGCCGAGAATAAATTATTTATTCTCAATGATTCCAAATAAACCTTCAACTGAATGGTTTAAGTCCCTGGATTCTTCTATATCTAAATTCCTTTGAAAAATAAAACTCCACTTATTAGTTTAAAAACATTGCAGAAATCCAAAGATACCGGAGGATTAGAACTTCCAAACTTTTATTACTACTATTTAGCCAACAGGTTACAATATATATCAAAGTGGTTAAAACCGAATGCACTAGATGAAACTTGGATAGATATAGAACAAACTTTATGTAATAATATTAGGATTTCAGATCTACCATTTATTAGTACAGATTTAAAAAGACATGTCTGCTTTAAAAGTATCAATATTAGCTAATCTCTGACAGCATGGTGGGAGTATCTGAAAATGACAGTCTTCACTGCTCCCATGCAGACATACGCCTATCTGTAACAATCCTGACATACAGCAAGAAAATAATATGTTAAATTTCCCAGGTTGGAGAATTAAAGGAATTGAATGTCTGGAACACATATTTGAGGGTATAGACTTTATTCCATTTAATAAATTAATAATACAATATGACATTGATAATAAATATTTCCTACAATACCAACAAATTAAGTCTATTGTAAAAAAGAAATTTAAGCTTAATAAAACATTGTTGGAAACACCAACATGTGTGTTAGAGTTCATTAATCTTCAACCCCCCAAATTATTATCTAAAATATACAAAAAATTGTCTAGAATCGATGACTCGATAACACTACCTGTTGAAAAATGGGAGTCAGATTTATCAATCAACTTTGAACAAAAAACCTGGTCTCAAGTATGTTTAAAAACATTTAAATTGACTAGAATCTCCAATTTACAATTAATACAATATAAGGTTCTCTATAGAGTACATTATACAGGTCAGCGAATGTTTAAGATGGGTTTTACACCATCTAACAACTGCTCACAGTGCAAAGGCAATATACCTGATGACTATATTCACGCACTCTGGTTCTGTCCACCCGTTCAGAGGTTCTGGGTACAGGTATGTGAAGACTTGTCTAAATGTTTGAAATGTAATATCCCACTCTCTCCATCTGTTTGCTTATTGGGTATCTTTGAAGATGTTATACTAGAAAAAAATACATCCTGTATGCTTTTCACTGCCTTATGCATCGCAAAGAAAACCATACTCCTGAATTGGAAAAATAAAAATAATCTTAGCATTAATCAGTATAAAAATCTTCTGTTAGATCATATTAGTCTTGAAACAGCATCTGCCGACACATCGGATCAATCTATCTGGCATTCTTTGATCGGCTCCGTTACGTAGTGAGGGTGGGGGGTCTGGGATCTGGCCTTGTGGGGCATTGGGGCTGGTGTGGGGGAGGTTGGGGTTTGGGGCGCCGGGGGGTTGGGGCTGCTTGGGCGGGGAGGACCCTGCCTTCAACCTGGGGAAGGACCGGGGGGTTCTGGGGGATGTCTGCCGGGGGCGGCATGCGAGCCCTCGGTTGGTCGGTGGCGGCGGTCATGGGTTGCCGGTCGGTGACCCGGCTGTGCTAGGGTGGTTTCGGGATGGGCACCGGGAGCTAGGGATTCTGGGGGCGTGTCGCCCCAGGGCTTGGGTCTGGTGGGGGTTGGGGATCTTGGGCTCTGGCAGGCGGGTCGCCGGGCTATGGGCTGGCTCGCGCTCTGGTGCCCGACTCTGGCCGGGGGGCACTCGGCTCGCTGGGGGGTTAGGTGTCTGGAAGCGTGACTGGTGGCCCATGGGAGGGGGCAGGTTAACCCAGCCTGGGTGTCTAGTGTATTATGTGTTCTGAAAGTTGTTAGTATGAAGGGTGGGTGTAGTATTTCTTCTGGGGTGGGGACTAAGTGGATGTCCTTGATGATGGTCTGGGACTATGCATGGCCAGTGTACGGGCCCTATTGGGGGCCCGCTCCCGGTGCTTCCTGGTTCTGTCAGCGGTTAGGCAGGCGCTCTTGGCCGTATCGTCCATGTGGGATTTTGTGTCCTCTTGGGCGGCGGACGGACTGCGGGTTAGGGTTGGATGTGGGCTGTTGGTTCTGCTGTTGGCGGCCCTCGTGGCCATGTCCCTCTCTGGTCTAGAGCTCAATGGCCTGGTGGTTGGAAAGGTTTTTTTTTTTGCCTCACTCCTTGGGTGGACCTTGGCGAACTGGGGGTGGGGGTATGTAGGGTCAGCGGGGGAGCTGACTCGCTGCGGGAGCATTGTTCCTGCAGATATTTTCTCCCCATCCCTCACGACACATCTCCCCCCTCTTCATCTTAAATTAATTCATGTAGGGATTTTGAGACTCGGGTATGCTGCAACGTTTTTACATCTCTGTTGTTCAGAACCACTGGGACTCAATTTTATTATACACCTTAGACATTCACTCATAAACATCCTCATAAAATTCACATATAGGAATTGGGGTGAGCACTATGGTTATGGGTGGCGGGATGACATCACTCTCGCCCCCCGTGCTTATGCTCACTCACAATTATGCATTTAGACAATAAGGGCCTGGGTTAGAGTTGGAGTGGAGGGGAAACTGGCATAATGCCAGCCTTTGCTCCTTCTCTTTCCTTTTTAAGTGCACTTTACAACAACACACACCAACAGCACATTTGGGGACGGGTGTGTGTGTGTCGGGGTCTAGATTTGTTAATTTCAATTTTATTTATTTATTTATATATATATATATATATATATATATTATATTTATATATATATTTTTTTTTTTTTCTTTTCTCTCATCCCCTGGTTACCTGGCGGACATTCTGGGGAGGTGCTGTCGGGGGTTGTCCTGGACTATGGGAGGGTTCGGGGCCTGAGGGTTCACCGTGGGCGGGGCTGGCATTGCGCTCTCCCTAGGACTACTTGGACTCGGGTGTCCTATCCTGTCGGTAGGGTGAGGGTTGGGCCAAATCTTGGATGTCGGCTGCTCTCCACCCCAGAATGAATGGGCCTACCTCCTGGGCTTGGATGTGGGCTGCCCCATGTAGGGGGCAGGTACATGTCTTGGACCTAGGGGGTATAGAGAGTGCATCAGGATTATGAATGGAACGTGTCGTTATTGTTTGTCTTTGTGTGAGTGAGGATGAGGGTGGGTCTGAGTGAGTGTGTCTGTGTATGAATGTCTAATTGTCAGGTTGGGATTTGGACTGCCCCCTCTCTGTTACATCTGAGGCTACTTGGTGTCGCGCTCCTACCACGTGGCCCCCGGGTGGGTGTCCCTTTGCCTGCGGGCATGCTGGGAGCCCTGGCTGTCGCTTTCGGGGGTTGGGTGCTTGGGCGTGTGTCGGCTCGGCCTGGTGGCTGCCTGGTGGGGCTCGGGTCCTCTGGTCCTATCGGGTCTGGGCCTGAGGGGTGGGCGTCCCCGGTGCCCGGGCCTCGGGCTACGTCAGTGCAGCGGGCTCTTGCAACGGGCTCCGGCGGGGGCCTGTGGGTTTGTCGCTGTTGGCCTCCCGGGGGTCATTGTGTGTAGTCGCTGGTGGAGCTCGTCCGGTTCTCCCCCTTGGTCAGATCTGGGGAGAGGGTGAGTGGCTCGTCCTGTTCGGGTGGCCCTGGGGACTCTGGGCTCGGGGTCCTTCTTGGGGTCTTGGGCTTTGATCGCCCCTTCGTCTGCCTCGGGCCTTGGGGGGGGGGCGGATCTCTGATGCTTCACGGTCACTACTGAATGTTCTATTGGAGGAACCTTATTCACTTATGCATGCTCACAACCACACACAAAGGCAGGGATGTATATGTAGATATCATATGCAGATATGTAGATGGATATGTGATATGAATGTATATGTATGTATACTGTATATATATTTGTAGGTATGGGTATGTTCATGGAAATCTACTGTAAGGTCATGAATATTATTAGTCTTTATGCATGTGTGTTTCGTTGCTGTGTTCTGTCATGTACTTTGCAGGATTGCAGATGGAGGTTGGGTGTGTTTGCCTTGTGCTCTTTTTGTGGATAATTGTTGTTTTGTTGTCTTACTTTCTATCTTTCCTTTCTCTCAATAGAGAGAAAAAAAAAGGTTAGCTTCGTAGCACCGATGTTGTCCTATTGTGGCTCTTTTGTTAGTTAAAAATATGTTCAGAACGAATGGGATGAGCAACTTAAACTATGTTTAAAGTTAGAAAACACTCACCACCTTCTACAAATGATTCAAGTAGAGCAGTGGCTGTGTCCAAACCACCTTCCAATCGCTCCATCTAGATCGCTTTGACTTTTTTCGTCAGCCACCAAGCACAACAACGCCTGCACTTCTACATTCCAAATCAATCAATCAATCAATCAATCAATCAATCAATCAATCAATCAATCAAACTTTATTTATAGAGCCCTTTTCAGCAGCCAGAAGGTGCACAAAGTGCTGAACAATACAGAAGTAAAAACAAACAAATAAAAATTTAAAAAACAGCCAGTTAAAAATTAAAAACAATTAAAACATAACAAGATTGGCAAAGAACTGCTAGGTATTAAAAGCCTGCCTGGATAAAAAGGTTTAAGATTAGATTAAAAAAGCTCCATATAAGTGATGGAGCGCAAGTCCAGAGGCAGATGTTCCAGAGTCTGGGTGCAACGACAGAAAAGGCCCGGTCACCCCATCGTTTGTAGTTGGTCTTTGGGACTGACAGGAGAAATGTATTAGATGATCTCAGTGTTCTCCTATATTCACGGACAGCTACAAGATCAGTCAATTATAGTGGGGCAAGACCATTGAGAGCTTTAAAAGTGAATAGTAAAATTTTAAATTTAATTCTAAAATCGATTGGAAGCCAGTGGAGAGAAAATAAAAGCAGGGGTAATGTGCTCACGTCTGGAGGTGTTGGTTAAAAGTCGAGCTGCAGCATTTTGGACCAACTGAAGGCGTCTAATGAAGGATTGGGAGATTCCTGCATATAGGGAATTGCAGTAGTCGAGCCTTGAGGTGATAAAAGCATGAATAGCCTTTTCCAAATCAGAACGATTTAAAAAAGGCTTAAAGGTCCACTGACATGATGTTGGAAATTTGTATAAAATCAGTTTTTAATTCTGTGGGTTTCTGTGTTTTAACACTTTTAAACTCCTGCCTTCGTTTAGGAATTGTCCCTGCTGCATTTAAACATGCTGTAGTTAGGCCCCTTCTTAAAAAACCTCACCTGGACCCATCAATTTTATCTAATTTTAGACCTATTTCTCATCTGCCTTTTTAGCTAAAGTTTTAGAAAAAATTGTTTTTATGCAGTTACAACCTGTTTTAGAAA
>JBBPBX010011058.1:35778-56694 GCA_038048925.1 Garcialebias charrua | reverse complement strand
AACATCGTCAGCCCCAAACATGCACTTCTGAGGGTTCAGCGTGACCCCATGTCGTTGAAAGCGTTGAAAGACCTGCTCTAGGCGAGCATCATGTAGTGCAGCAGATGGTGCATGCACCACCACGTCGTCCAGGTAGATGGACACGCCTTGTATACCAGCCAATATCAGTGTCATTATCTTTTGGAAACAACTCGGGGCCGATGAAAGACCAAACGCCATGCGTTTAAATCTGAAAACCCCCACATGCGTGACAAACGCTGTGAGGTCCATACTTTCAGGTGCTAGAGGAACCTGCAGGTAGCCGTGCCGTAGGTCCATCTTGCTGAAGACTGTGGAGCCGTGAAAATGGCTGGTGAGTTCCTCAGCTGTGGGTAGAGGATACTTGTCAGGTACGATGGCTTTGTTCACATCAGTGAGGTCCACACAGAGTCGCAGACCACCCCCCTTTTTCTTGGCTATCACCAGGTTTGATACCCACGGTGAGGCATTCACAGGCTCTATGACGTCCTCCTCCACCAGGCGACGCAGCTCAGCCTCAACAGCATCACGGAGAGCCAGGGGAATGCGCCGAAGAGGCTGGATAACAGGACGGATCGACCGGTCCACCGTAGGCTGATGGACGAACCCTGTCATGCGGCCCAGTCCGCTGAAAAGTTGTGGGTAGCGGTCGGGCCAGGAGGTGGCGACTTGCAGGACATGCTGGCCCTTAGCATCCCTCACAGCAAAGCCCAGGGCGAGGAACAAGTCTAAGCCCATAATGTTAGCTCCCTTCCGAGTGATGCAGAACTTGGCGTCAGGCGTAATTTGCTGATCATACTGGACAGGGAGACGGACCACACCCAGAATGTCGATGGGAGAGTGACCGTAGCCCAACAGGGGTGTAGTGGCTGCTTCCAGGGGTGTACGGCTGAAAAAACGGTCATATGTGCTTTTATTTAAAATTGAGACTTTGGTCCCTGTGTCCACGAGGAGCGGGACGTGAGCTGCGCCCACGCGACATGTGCAAAGCTTGAACGATGGCTGCAAAGTCTGTACAGTGTTAATGGGAGCCATAGTAGTATCCTGGCGAGCTGAAGAGAAGCGGCAGCAGCGTGCAAAATGATTCAGTTTTTTTTATTCAACCTTTATTTAGTCAGGTAAATCATTTGAACCTCATGGGCTCATTTACGAAAGCGACCTGCTAAAACTAAAGAACAATGAACAGCAATGGTAGAATTTCCTTAAACAATAAAACAAACAAACAATAAACAATAGAAAACAAAAGAGAGAAAAAAAAAATATATATATATATTTTTTTTTAACAAAGTATCAAAAAACTAGCAAAACATTATAAGGTATATGTATAAAATCAAAGACAGGAACAAATCTGCATTGGTTTTTGCCAGGATTCCAACAGATTCTGAAAACCATTTAGAGAAGTCAAGTTCGAGAGCTTCAGATCTTTTTGTAAGATATTCCATGAAGCAGGAGCGGAGTAGGAGAAGGCCCTTTTTCCAAGTTCAGTCCTCACTGACGGAACACTGCAGGTAATCATGTCCTGAGAGCGCACGCTGTAGCTGCACTCACGCAAAGACATGTAGGAGGAGATGTATGAGGGCAGCAGACCAAGAAGTGATTTGAAGATGAAAATGTACCAGTGGAAGAGTCTGCGTGAGGTTAATGATGTCCAGTTAACCAGTGAATACAGGGTGCAGTGGTGGGTACGATAATCACAACCAGTTATGAATCTTAGTGCACCATGATAAGAATCAAGAATCAAGAATCAAGAAGGTTTATTAACATTGCATCAATTTTCATCAATACAACGTAAATATGTAGTTACAGACATCCAGGAGAGAGAATGAGTGCAAACAAGCTGCAGCTCAACAAAGCACATGACATGTTTATCAACACATGATATGTTTATCAACACATGATATGCTCATAGCGCGGCCAGTCCCAATCTGTCCCCAGATGAAGGTCAAAAGCAGGAAAACAGGCAAAGACACGGGGTTTCACAGCATTGATATTAAAAAAAGATGAATCACATTTTGTCTTCAAGACACCGCGTGATCCAGTAAAAACCATATCAGAAAGCACATTTAGTTACAATAACAAATGGAGAGACGGCAGGCAAGGAGATAGAGTCTGTGAGTAATTTCAGACAAACACAGAGTTCAGCAGATGTGCAGCTGGGTGTTATCTGAGGCTTCACAGAAATCTCTGGGGAGGGGGAGGGGGGGGGACTCTTCAGCTCCACACTCCAGGAGAATGGCTTCCCACAGCCTACTTTTCAAGGACATGTGCAGAAGCCAGATAATGTTCTTGTTTGTTATCCAATAGACCACAGTGTTCTTTTCCACTGCCGCCTTCAAGTCTGTGGTGCTGTTTCATGGCCGAAAGAAATCCAAATATGTGGTTCCGCTCTGCTCAGCTTCATGAACTCCCATCTGTCCCTTGATTGATCCGGGGTGGCTGTAAACAAGTCCCAAAACGGACAGCAGGTGCGCGGTGGTCCACCACTGCTCCAAGCGAGCGATTGAGCTCATACAACAGCTGGGATGAGGAGCTCACGGCCCGGTTCAGAGAATTTTGCTGATCAGGTAGTGCCGACAGCGCGCTGATAGCTGCCGAAGCCTCCCTCAGCTTCCAGTAACAAACAACTCCGCTCACGCCAAAAAACAGAGCAGTTGCTACCAATAATCCAATAATCCACAAATCCTCCACGTCTTCGACACTTAAGACGGTCAGACACATGGGCTGCCACTGACCCCACGAGTCCATCACGTATCCAGCCGCGTGTGTGTCGGAGGGACAGACAGCTTCTCCTGGCACGGTCCGCTTCGTGGAAAAAATCTTATCCATTGAAGAAACAGCCCAATTTATTAATTCCATATTGGTTCGAGTGAGCGCTGAAGGGTCGCAGACGAGACGAAAAGCAAGCAGGGAGTAGGAAAAACTTAGGGAGGGAAGAGCAGAAAGATATGCGACCTGCCTTGCCGAGTGCCGGAAGTTAACCGATAGACAACATCCAACATCCGCAGGGTGCTTGTAGGAGCATTCATGTAGAGAATGTCACCGTAATCAATGGAGGGAAGGAAAGTCACAGATACAAGGCGTTTCCTAACATTCAGTGATAGACATGATCTGTTTCTGAAAAAGAAACCCAGTTTAACTTTCAGTTTCTTCACTAGGTTTTCCACGTGGAGTTTAAAAGAGAGATGTGAATCGATCAGGATACCCAGATATTTATAGGAATCAACAAACTCAATAGGGACACCATTTGAAGATAAAATCAGAGGAGGATCTGCTGGAACCGCCTTCCTATTTGAAAAAAACATCCCTTTTGTTTTATCAGCATTTAGGACAAGTTTGAGACGGAACAAATCTGACTGGATGATGTCAAAAGCGGATTGTAGTAACTGGAAAGCCTTAGCTACTGTTTTAGCTCGGCAATAAACAACTGTATCATCAGCATAGAAATGTAAGGATGCATCAGGGATGCAGTGACCTACATTAGCTATGTAGATTGTAAAGAGAGTTGGTCCTAAAACTGAGCCTTGTGGTACACCATTTTTAACTGTTAAATAGCTGGAAAAAGTACCGTTATGTTGAACACATTGTCTCCGATTGGAAAGATAGTTAGAAAACCAACCGATGGTGTGATCAGAGAAAGTTTATTGCATTTAAGACAAAGTTTTCCATGGGCAGGACATGACTGGTCTCTAGTTGCATGGTTAGAGGAGCCACAGTTACCACAGCTCCTGGCCCCCCTCCTACTGGGCCCCCTGTCCACTCTCTGCACATCCAGGCTGCCACTCGGCCCGTCAGCCCCCTCCACAGCCTCTGTGTGATGAACGGCCGGTGTTGATGACGTCACCGGTTCGTGCGCCGCGCGGGAGAATTTTCGCGCCTCTGTTAGTGCTGTTTCAAGCTGCTTTCCAATAACCAGAGCGCCCGCCAGCGTCATGGAGTCTGGTTCTAATAACAGTCTCTCCCTCAGTTGGTCACACGACGTCTTTTCTATCAGCTGATCAACTATGAGTCCATCTTCTAACGCCCCAAAGTCACAGAGTCTAGCCAGCTCTCGTAGTGCTGAGACGTAGTTGGCGACAGACTCACCCGGCCGCTGCTTCCTCTGACGAAACTCGAAGCGGTTCATCCGCCGGCTCCGCCCGGAGCTGAAGTGAGCTTTCAGTGCAGCTGTAGCCGTGGTGTATTTATTGTCCACTAACGTGAGCGTGGCGAAGATTCTTTGACCCTCCTGGCCCAGACAATGGCGGAGGAGCGCGCACTTCCTCGCTTCCGCCAGTTCAGTGTGTCCCAAAGCCAGCAAGTAGTCCTCGAACGCCGTTCGCCATCTGTCCCACGGGACAGCTGGGTCGCCGGGGACAGGGAGGAAAGGTGGCGGTGGTGGTAACGCGAGCCCGGACATCCTCGTCTGCCAAAATGTAACGTCCGCGGGAACTCAATAACCACACCGTGTCACTTCGATGCACCAAACTTTACTGAACCAAAACTCCCCCCACCCTCACATTTACCCCATGCTGTAAAGCATCTCTTAAAGGCACAGTAACATGTCGTAACAAACAGTGCACAACATTACAGACCCAACAAACACACTAAACACTAACAAACACACTAAACACTGTGGTTTCTGAACACAACTAGCCTGGTTAAAACCAGACCCTTGTACTTCACTTCGCTTTGTACTAGGGTCTGGGACTTGTCCCATAGACAACGATTTCTCCGGCAGATTTTTGAATGGACCAATCAGAGAACAGAAGGCGGAGTTTTGTTAGTTTAGCCTGGCGAGGCCAGGCTATTCAGATAAATTGCTCAGAAACCACTCGGTGGATATTTTTTCTGCCACCAGTGTGTAATTATATGGCTCTAATTTACTGACTGTTGGCCTAGATGAAACATTTGAGATAAAATTCGATTTTTTATCATTTATTTTCGTAGCGCACCCGAGGCTGTTTGGAAAATGTCAAACCGAAACTATTTAAATCCAGCAGATTTGACCATTTCGTGAATTGATTTAGGAACTGTTAAGCTCAGGAACACTTCTGATATAACGTCAGCTAAGAAATATATTTTTTATCAGCAGAGAAATAATAGTTTTTTACCTTGTTTTATTGAAAATTCCTTCGTGGCGGCAGCCATTTTGAATGACGACGTCAGTCGACATCGTTCAAAACTCCGCCTTCTGCTCTCTGATTGCTCAGGAACACTTCTGATATAACGTCAGCTAAGAAATATATTTTTCTCAGCAGAGAAATAATAGTTTTTTACCTTGTTTTATTGAAAATTCCTTCGTGGCGGCAGCCATTTTGAATGACGACGTCAGTCGACGTCGTTCAAAACTCCGCCTTCTGCTCTCTGATTGGTCCGGTCAAAAATCTACCGGAGATATCCTTGTCTATGGGAGAAATGCCAGACCCTAGTACAAAGCGAAGTGAAGTACAAGGGTCTGGTTTTAACCAGGCTAGAACACAACATGCTTATAGAAAAATAATTATCAAACATTAATACTGTTATGACTCGAGGAACCCAGAGTGGTACGAGACCACGAAAATGAGGCAAGACTCAAAGATTCAATAGCCTATATGCCACGGACTTCCGTTCCAGCACCTCCGCGGTTGTTACACAGTCCGCACACTTCCGGTTAGCGGGAAAGACACGAACATAAATGACTAAATACAATTAATAAAACATCAGCATACACACCAATAACAACTCTATGCACATATAAATCCATATAAAATTATGGCGACGTTCTCCCTACGGATAGCCGCGATAAATGTTCGCCGAAAACCCCCCGCGCGACAGCTGTTCCCACCGGTGGGCGGACACAACGGTACTCACGTGTAGTGCCGGTAGCGCGCAGCCGCTTCCCGTTTCGGGTCGTTGTCATGGTAGGCTACTAGGAGCTAACGCTAGCAACAACGGAGGTGGATGGGAACCGGAAGTGGCGGGTATATGCGGCATTTTACCGGAAGTACGTCACGCCCCCCGTGGCATATAGGCTATTGACAGTGCTGTATTTACTAGGGGTGTAACTGTACGCTAAAATCACATTTTGGTTCGGTTCAACTACAAGGAGGGCTCGGTTCGGTTTATTTTCGGTACAAAAAAAAAGACAAAATAAAGACTTACAAAATGTTTATTTTGAAAATATGCCAAAAATACATTTGTACTGTATTGTATTGTAGTAATAAATAAAAGTGACCCATTTGGATGATATTTTAAATAAACAGCACTCTACAATAAATAAACTACTGTATATTAACAATAATAAAAATCTTAATAAATACAATAACAGTCAGAACCAGAACAATAAGCAGCAACAGACTGTTTATGATCTAACTAATCAAGTTTTTGTCCAGTAGCAGCAGTGTGGCTGTATTTGTCCTCATTAATGTACTCACAACTTCTTCTTGGACCTGCTCCTCCAAGTGGGACAGGTCCTGGAACAGTTCAGAGTTCAGTTCAGTCATCACACACTTCTTAGCTGCAGCAGGTGATCTCTGGTGGATGTCTGTCCCTGAAGTGGAAGAGAGATGCTACCTCTGTCCAAGACTGAAAATAAAACACAGAGGTAAAAAAAAAAGTTAATAAGATTATGATTTTAAATAATAATAAATTATAAATAATAATTATAATAAAAGAACAATACCTCTTGAACGGTTGAATATCTCACTCATCATCAGGGCAGGGCTTAAATCAGCTCCAGGACTTGTTGACAATCAGTTTTAGTTTTTTCATAAAGAGCTGAACTTTTTGACTGAAGTGTTGACGTGATGAATGTCTCATAGCGAGGATCAGTAACTTTAAAGCCTACGCATAAACATCATTCAGACTTATATTCAGAGATTTAAAAACTCATACAGTTTGTGTTATTGCTCTGGACCAATCTGAATCACCTGATTAAGTAGTTTTAATGCAGCTGTTAGCGCAGTTTGTAACAAGCTGAGTGCTTTTCTTCATTCACGTTCGGGTGACGTCATTTCCAGCGCGTTCACGTTAGACGTGTTGCTACAGATCCAGTCTTGTGAAAACACATCCACACAGCTTTGGATGTGCGCTCGTCAAGAAAGCCATTACGTTCCCAAACAGGAGACAGTACACGTCATGCTAACGGCTAAATGCATGCTGGGCGTGCTTCGCGTGTTGCGCGATAGCTCCGTGCTGAAACGCGCCGAGGAAATATAGTTCCGCGGTGCATATATTCCCCCGTTAATAGCGTTCAATGAGTGAAAAAATAACCGAAATGGTACGTGGGTTGACCGAACCGAACGAGCTGAACCGAAACAGTTCGGTACACCCACTTGTACCGTTACATGCCTAGTATTTACTGTGATGCTTAAATCATCAGCTGGAGCCCTGAGGAGGAAGGAGATGGTCAGAGGGTTCTGGCTGGTGGATTTGAGAAGATGATATTGATCCAAAAAGGGTTTTTGTCTTACAGTTTGGAGGATGGTCAAGGGGGAACCAAAGTGGACTCCAAATGGAAAAGCAGGCAGGCGTGGGGCTGAAAGGCAAGGCACGAGGAACCGAGAGAGGAGTCGAGGGGAGCCAAGGCACGGCTGGAACTAAGGAGTGAACCAAAGGAGGACCAAGGCATGACAAGGATCAAGGAGCAGGACCAAGGGAAGACCAAGGCTCGACAGGATCCAAGGAGGTAGGTAAGCATTAGTGGCTAATGCTCCGGCGACAAGTAACATCCAGCTGCAGTCTTAAATAGTGTTGAACCTTATCAAGGTGATGACTGCCAGGTGGTGTTGATTAGCGGCCATCTTGGAGAGGAAAGCTGCAGCAGATGGTACTCTCATGGTACGTCCACACCTAATCAGCGTTTCAACTTCCAAAAAGCTCGTCATGCACGCAAGTGGACGCACTGGACCTACAGTGGTGTCCAGACCAGAAAGCGAAACTGCGGCGGTGTGGCGGCGGGGTGTGTGGGAGGAGCTTACCGGTATACCGAGTCCTCACTGCACTCCGCCAGGCAAGGAGCTTTTTATTTCTGTCTCTGTAGAGCAGACTTGACTGGTCGTGAAGGACTTGTCGCGAACACACAGCTACAATGAGTTTCTCTTCCATAGTACACGACCTCGCGGGTCTTTTCTGTGTCCCACAAACAATACATCACATAGTTGCGCAATACCCCCGCCCCCTCGTTTCCGCGTCACATAGGGACTCTCCCCCTCTCTTCTCCCCCCGACTCTCCCTGATCAACCAATCAGGGAGAGTTGAATGGCGTTTGAACATTTGAACGGCAAAATCTTCAGCATTGTCAAGGCGTGCTTTGGAGGCTGACGCGGGTTCACGTGCACGGAAAAACGCTTTCCAGCATGCTCAACACGCACGTGACGTGACGCCCGACGCCAATACGCGCATGGAGGCGCGTCTCCCATTGACTTTGCATGTAAACTGGAGGCTCCTGCAGTTAGGTGTGTACGTACAATCACAGTGCTCCCCCTCAAGAACCCCCTCTCAGCGACCTGTGGCATTTTTCAGGGTGCAGCCTGAAAAAGGTTGTGATGAGGCTAGGGTCCAGGATGAAGGAACGGGGGATTGAAGGAGATATTCGTCGGTGTTCAAATGACCAGTCGCTCATGTAAAAAGATAAAGATTTATTTGGATCAACACAGGTTACAGGTTAACAGAGGTACAGCATAAATAAACAATTCTTTGTGCACAAGGAAATGTGAGCATTTTTACACAGACCTGTCGCGATGAGGTTCTCAAAGAAATGCTGAAGATATCTGAGATGTTTTGGAGTATAAAGATGCAGCTTTGAGCTTCTCTGGTCTCTGATTGGCTTAAAGCACTGATAAGGAGTCCTGCAGCTCCCCTGTTTATCTGTTTTACGACCTTGGAGATTTATGGCTTAGTGCAAAAGTCAGCTCTTCTGTTTTACATGTTTGAGAATCTAAGAACAGCTCTGATCCATGTGTTTAGTGTATTATCTTTAATGTAAATTCCTGTAATTAATGTCCAGTTACACTAATTGGTGACCATGTGTGTGTGTTTGTTTTATAAGTGCTCAGCATTACTGTATAAGAGTTTGAGTCATGTGTGCTCTGCCCATCCCCCTTAAAGCCTGTGTCGGCCAGAGCAAAACGCAAAGTGCATCTCTCCCGAGCATGTTAACCCTCTCTATGCTGGATCCAAAAGTGTGCATTATAATGTTGTTTAATTGCATAAACATTTGTAAAACAGTTGTGAATACCTTGATTATAAAGCACTCGTGTATTAATCATATACAGTAGTGTATTAGTTTCAAATGAGATTAACATATAGAACTTCTAAACGTGTGTATTTCCCTTCAGGATCCAGGAACTTTCTTCTGGTACGTAATCCTCCCAGTCGACCAGATACTGGAAGTCCCTACCATGAAGTCAGACGTCCAGAATGGACCTGACCGTAAAGGCATGGTGGTTGTCAATCAGTCGGGCAGGAGGAGGGAAGTCGATGGGCAGGCACAGAGGACTGACCGAGACAGGTTTGACCTGAGAGACGTGGAAGGTCGAGTGGATTCACAGAGAAGTCGAGAGCTGGAGTTTCATAGCAGAGGGATTGATGATTTTGACCACAATGAATGGACAGATGAAGCGGGGAACCAGTTTTCTGGGAGTATCCTTCAAGATTATGTTGCAGGTAGAAAGCCAAACTCTTTGGCCTACCTGATACGAGGGTGTGGACAATCGATCGCGGTTGGCGTACTTCTTAGTTTGGGCCGCTGTTTGAAGTAGGGCAGACTTGGTCTGACGCCAGATGTGCCAGCAGCGACGAAAATGATGCTGGACTGACGGTCCTGAGGAGGGAGATACCCAAGAGACGCAGCGAAGGGAGACATACCTGTTGCAGCAGATTTGTGGGTGTTATGGGTGTACGCGACCCCGAACAAATGTTTGCTCCTTGCGGACGGGTTCCTCTCCACAATACACGGGAGTGCAACCTTGAGCTCCTGATTAACATTCATTCAACCTTTATTTAGTCAGGTAAATCTTATTGAACCTCATGGGCTCATTTACGAAAGCGACCTGCTAAAACTAAAGAACAATGAACAGCAATGGTAGAATTTCCTTAAACAATAAACAATAAACAAACAATAAACAATAAACAATAGAAAACAAAAAAGAGAAAAAACAAAAGAAAGAAATACATTTTTTTTTAACAAAGTATCAAAAAACGAGCAAAACATAAGGTAGACGTATAAAATCAAAGACAGGAACAAATCTGCATTGGTTTTTGCCAGGATTCCAACAGATTCTGAAAACCATTTAGAGAAGTCAAGGTCGAGAGCTTCAGATCTTTTTGTAAGATATTCCATGAAGCAGGAGCAGAGTAGGAGAAGGCCCTTTTTCCAAGTTCAGTCCTCACTGACGGAACACTGCAGGTAATCATGTCCTGAGAGCGCACACTGTAGCTGCACTCACGCAAAGACATGTAGGAGGAGATGTATGAGGGCAGCAGACCAAGAAGTGATTTAAAGATGAAAATGTACCAGTGGAAGAGTCTGCGTGAGGTTAATGATGTCCAGTTAACCAGTGAATACAGGGTGCAGTGGTGGGTACGATAATCACAGCCAGTTATGAATCTTAGTGCACCATGATAGACAACATCCGCAGGGTGCTTGTAGGAGCATTCATGTAGAGAATGTCACCGTAATCAATGGAGGGAAGGAAAGTCACAGATACAAGGCGTTTCCTAACATTCAGTGTTAGACATGATCTGTTTCTGAAAAAGAAACCCAGTTTAACTTTCAGTTTCTTCACTAGGTTTTCCACGTGGAGTTTAAAAGAGAGATGTGAATCGATCAGGATACCCAGATATTTATAGGAATCAACAAACTCAATAGGGACACCATTTGAAGATAAAATCAGAGGAGGATCTGCTGGAACCGCCTTCCTATTTGAAAAAAACATCCCTTTTGTTTTATCAGCATTTAGGACAAGTTTGAGACGGAACAAATCTGACTGGATGATGTCAAAAGCGGATTGCAGTAACTGGAAAGCCTTAGCTACTGTTTTAGCTCGGCAGTAAACAACTGTATCATCAGTTTGGCCATTTGACTGGGGGTGGTGTCCTGAAGTGAGGCTGGAGGAAGCCCCTAGAGTTTTGTAGAAGCAGCGCCAGACTTGGAAGATGAATTGTGGTCCCCGGTCTGAGACCCCATCAGAGCAGCGGATTCGGATGTTATCAGTCCATTCTATGGGCGCTATCAACCGTTATCTTCCCCATAGACTATGGGAGAAACTGTACAGCCTACGTACTAGCATGTTTGAAAGAACGTTATCAGCGTTTTAATGGCTGTTATCAGGCAGCGTGTTTCCGCGAACCCGGAAGTGGTGTGTTTTTGTGTTTTGCAGCTTATGTAACCGTTTCCCTCAACCTAACCTTAAGCCTGACCCAGATGTCCAACCCTAAACCTAACCCCAGCTCACCCTTGTGCCTAAACCTAACCAAGACCCTAAACCTAACCAAAGAGAGTGAAATCGAAACCTAACCACGTAAGTAAACGGAGCCTGCTGTCATCCATTGTAACGGTATTTGAAACATGCTAGTACATTATCAGTCCATTCTATGGGCGCTATCAACCGTTATCATCCCCATAGAGTGTGGGAGAAACTGTTCGATTCTATGGTTGATAACATCCGAAGCGGGTGATCAGAGGGGATACCATGGATCCTGAAAACGTGTTGAACCAAAAAGTGCAGGGTCTCGAATGCGAAGGGGAGTTTGGAGGGGGATGAGGTGTGCCACCTTGGAGAACCTATCAATGACTGTAAGAATTGTTGTGTTACCATCCGATGGGGATAGACTCGTGACCAAGTCTACTGAAATGTGGAACCATGGATGGCTGGGAGTGAGAAGGGGGTGAAGGAAGCCAGCAGGGGGTTGGCTGCCAGTCTTGTTCCTGGCACACGTGGAGCAGGTAGCGATGAAGAATTTGACATCCGAGGAGAGAGTGGGCCACCAGAAGTTGGTCTTAGCTAGGGAAAACATAGGAGAGGTGCCAGGGTGACCGGAAAGTTTGTTTGAACGTTACCTGTCCAGTACCTTTGACCTCATGGATGACGGGACGAAGAGAATGCCGGGTGGGCGAGAACCAGGGTCGGGTTTATCCTTTAGGGCCTTACAAACCTCTCTCTCAATGGGCCAAGTGATAGGTCCCACAATGCAGGAAGCTGGAATGATCCTGTCCTCCTGTTCAGTAATACCGGCAGGAGAGAACTGATGGGAAAGTGCATCAGGTTTAATATTTTTAGATCCTGGTCTGAAGGCGAGAGAGTAATTATAGCTGTAAAAAAAAAAAGTGACCACCGTGCTTGCCTGGGGGTGAGACATTTTGCATCTTGGAGGTAGGTCAGGTTTTCATGGTTGGTCCAGATAAGAAACGGCGTCTCGGTGCCTTCCAGCCGGTGACACACTCCTCCAAGGCCAATTTAACCACCAGTTGCCTACGTCGTAATTTATCTCTGCCTGGGAAAGACAACATGAGAAAAAAGCACATGGGTGTACATTGTTTTCGCTGGAACATTGCTGGGACAGGACTGCCCCCACTCTATGAAAAACCTCAGGACAGTATTACACTCTATTTCATTTTATGATTATGTTTATTAAATATTGGTGTTTTGGTGTTGGTGAAACTTTTTATACTAGTTTTTACTACTATGAAAAACTACTATGCAAAAAACTCAGGACAGTACTAAACTTTTATTATTTCATCTTATGCTTGTTTATTAACTGTTTAGTGTTTAAATGGTTACTGTTGCACCAAGGGACTGAGAGAGAAATGCAATTTCAATCCTGTGTATGTCCTGTACATATTGCAGATCTGACAATAAAGTTGACTTTGACTTTGACTTTGAAAAGTATCCACCTCCAAGATGAACTGCTGCTTGGGGTCTGGAGGACAGAGAATGGGGGTAGAGAACAGTCCTTTGAGCTTGGAAAAGATGAGGTCAGCCTCAGGGTTCCATTTAAAGGCCCTGGCAATGGAGGTGAGTTGGGAGAGGGGTGCTGCTACATGACTGTAGTCTTTAATAAAGCACCTGTAAAAATTGGCAAAGCCCAAGAAATGCTACAACTGTTTCCTGGTCTCAGGAACAGGCCAATTTACCACAGCGCGGGTCTTTTCAGGGTCGGTCCTACAATGGCCCTTCTCAAAAATAAACCCCAAAAAGGAGATGGTGGGTACATGAAACGCGCACGTTTCTCCTTTAACAAATAACTTGTTCTCATATAGTCTTTGTAACACAGTGTGAATGTGTCTAGTGTGTTCTGCTTCATTGTGGAAGTAAATAAGTACTTTGTATATCGTCTAGGTGAACAAATACAAAATCCCCAATAAAGTCCCAAGTACATCATTGATGAGGGCTGGGACGTTAGTCAAACCAAATCAAAGTGGTCGAGTGGTGTCCTAAATGCGGTTTTCCACTCGTTGCCCTCTTTAATATGGACCAAATGATAAGCGTTCCTAAGATCTACAGTAGTTTGGAGAATATGGTTGCTGACTGGAACTGTTCCTGAAGAGAATCAATTAAGGGTTAAGGATACTTGTTCTTGACTGTGATCAGAGTCTTATCTTTCTTAGAGACAAAGAAAAGCCCGCCCCCAGAGGGGAAATGGAGGGACAAATAATACCAAACCCGCTCCAAGAGGGGAAGTGGAGGGACGAATAATACCAGAGTCAAGGGACTCATTAATATACTTAGTCATGCTCTCTCTTTCAGGACCGGAGGGATTGTAGAGCTGACTAGTGGGGAGAGGTGCACCCAGCATCAAGTCAATAGCACAGTCATACGGTCGGTGAGGTGGAAGGGACAAATCCCTTGTTTTACTGAAAACAGAAGTGAGTTCCTGATAGACCTGGGGAATGTTAGACAGCTCTATCTCTTCAATAGGAGGTTCAGGGCAGGAATGAGAAGAGATGGCAGACCGGAGGCAATGTTTAAGGCATTTATTACTCCAGCCTTCCATATGACCAAGCTCCTAATTAATGTTGGGGTTGTGTTCTCTGAGCCAAGGAAAGTTGAGAATTAAATGAGGTCTAGGAGAGTCAAACACGAAGAAGCTCGACGTAGACCAAAGGAGGACCAAGATATAATAGGAACCCAGGAATAGGACCAAGGGAAGACTAAGTTTCGACAGGATCCGAGGAGGCAGGTAAGCACTACTGAGTAATGCTCCAGAAACGAGTAACTTCCAGCTGCAGCCATACATATTGTTGAACCTCATCAAGGTGATGACCATCAGGTGGGGTTGATTGGTGGCCATATTGGAAGGTAAAGCTGCAACAGATGGAACTCTCACAAATACATTTCTATGATACATGTCACTGATATCAGGTTCTGCCGTCAAGGAGTGTTGAACCCATATGCAGGAGGATGACAAGAGGCGCAGGAAAAATCAAAAGTTTTTATTTTACAAAAACAAAACAAAACTAAGGCTGGCGAGGTAGCAAATCTACTAAACTAAACTGGAAAGGTACTCACTAATACACTGGGAAACAAGATGGAGGGCAGAACACGACACCATGGAAGGACAACCCTGAGACCAAGACCATACTGAGGGAAGCTGAATTATACACACACAACACTGATTAGACTCGACATCCACTTGTGGTGATTAACACAAGACACAGGTGAGACAGGGGCAGACCACTAGCATAGAAAAAACAGAAAGCTGATTTAAACACAAGCAGGAGAAACAAAGAGCTGAATTAAACACAACAGAAAGCTGGATTAAACACAAGCAGGACAAAACTGAGATACCAGACTACTAGGAGACAGAGAGCAAGATTAAACACAATAGAAGGCTGAACTAAATACAATCACAGAAACAAAAATAGCTGAATTAAACACAAGAGTCTGAAACACAGAGAGCTATATTAAACACAACAGAAGGCTAAATTAAACACAAGCAAGAGAAACAAAGATATCAAACAACTAAGGGACAGACAATACTATAACCTCCTCCTCAATGGACGGCTCCTTAAGTCCCTTAGGAACACCAAACACAAAGCAAAACATAGGACGGGTGGGAGAAAGGGGGAAACACAAGGACAGAGGGTAAGACAGATCTAAAAAAACTGACAGGGCTAGACCTAGGATCAAGAAAAACACAAAAACCTATGAAAGGCCCTGGGTAACATTCAAAACAGGAGACTGGTCGGGCGGGCGGCCATCCATCATGCTGAGGCTGGTCGGGTGGGTGGCTGGGAGGTCGTCATCACGCTAAGGCTGGTCGGACGGGCGACCGGGAGGCCGTCCATCAAGCTAAGGCTTATCGGGCGGGCGGCTGGGAGACGTTCAACAGGCTGAAGCTTGTCAGGTAGGCAACCGGGAGGCCGTCCACAGGCTGGAGTGCATTAGGCGGACGGGCAGAAGACCGCCCATCATGCAGATGCTGCTCGGGCGGCGAGTGGTCGTCCGGCGGCGAGTGGTCATCCGTAGGAATGAAGATCTCATGACAACAGACGTGAGACGGCTCCTCCAGGACCCCCTCAGCACAGGAGACATGAGAAGGTTCCTCTAGGACCTCCTCGACATAGGAAACGTGAGAGGGTTCCTTCACTACCCCTCGGCAGAGGAGACGTGAGAGGGTTCCTCCAGGACCCCCTAGGCACAGGAGGCATGAGAGGGTTTTTCCAGGACCCCCTCGGCACAGGAGACAAGAGAGGGTACCTCCAGGACCCCCTCGGCACAGGAGACGTGAGAGGGTTCTTCTAGGACCCCTTGACACAGGAGACGTGAGAGGGTACCTCTAGGACCCCCTCGGCTCAGGAGATGTGAGAGGGTTTCTCCAGGACCCCCTTGGCACAAGGGACGTGATAGGGTTCTCCCAAGGCCCCCTTGGTACAGGAGACATGAGAGGGTACCTCCAGGACCCTCTCGGCACAGGAGATGTGAGAGGGTTCCTCCAGGACCCCCTTGGCACAAGAGATGTGAGAGGGTTCCTCCAGAACCCCCTTGGCAGGACAAGAGGAGAAGTCTACCAGGACTCCCACAAAAACGCTTGATGATGAGGCCTCAGGGTCTATCTGAACTCCCTTAGAGACCCTTAAAGATGTGGCTTCTGGAACGACCCCCATGGAGAAGCTCAGAGATGGGATGTCAGGATCAGTTCCCACAGACTTGCAGGGTACTGATGCAGAGGAGTCTGGCGCCGGCGAAGAGGAGTCGGGCGCCGAAGAGAAGTTGTTGGGTGATGAGGAGTTGGGCACCAGCGATGAGAAGACGTTGGGCGAAGAGTTGGACACCAGCAATGAGAAGTCGTCGGGCGAAGAATCGGGCGTCGAAGAGAAGTAGTCGGGCGAAGAGTCGGTCTTTGCAAGCGAGTTGGGCGCTGAGTCAGTCTCTGCAGGCGAATCAGGTGCTGAGTCGGTCTCTGTGGGCGAGTCGGGTGCTGAGTCGGTCTCTGCGGGCGAGTCGGGCACTGAGTCGTCTCTGCAGGCGAATAGGGTGCTGAGTCAGTCTCTGCAGGCGAATCGGGCGCTAAGTTGGTCTCTGCAGGCGAGTCGGGCGTTGAGTCTTTCTCTGCAGGCGAGTCGGGCACTGAGTCGGTCTCTACAGGAGAATCAGGCGCTGAGTTGGTCTCTGCAGAAGAGTCGGGTGCTGAGTCGGTCTCTGCGGGCGAGTCGGGCACTGAGTCGTCTCTGCAGGCGAATCGGGCGCTGAGTCGGTCTCTGCAGGCGAATCGGGCGCTAAGTTGGTCTCTGCAGGCGAGTCAGGCGTTGAGTCTTTCTCTGCAGGCATGTCGGGCACTGAGTCGGTCTCTGTAGGCGAGTCAGGCGCTGAGTCGGTCTCTGCAGAAGAGTCGGGTGCTGAGTCGGTCTCTGCAGGTGAATCGTGGGTTGAGGAGTCGTCAGGTGAGGAGTCAAACGAGAAGTCTGCAGCTGAGGAAACAGGCGAGGAGTCTGCAGACGGCGAGACCAGGTGAACCGGAGCGGGTGGAGAGAGGGTTTGAGTCCCCTGTCGACCTCTCCTTCTACGGCAACGAGAAGCCTGAGTTGCAACAGGTGATGGAGACACTGGGGGTGAGGATGGAGTAGCGCCCTCTAGGGACGCTGACGACTCGGCAGAGACACAAGGGGTAAGGAGATCTGAGAGGTCTTGAGAATCTGCTTTTAAAGTCTTTATTATTGCAAATATTTGGGTGAGGTCTGGGATCTGTAGCAGGCTGGGTCTGGTTGTTATTAGATTCTCCATAATCGAGTAAGTTTTAAATCTATAATGAATGTCAGGATTAGTGGCAGCAGCATCACAAAGTCTGGCCAGTTACTGGTGAACAACAGCAACCTCGGCTGTTAGTCCTGCAGGTGTGTGGGGGCTGTGGACAACAGCAACCTCAGCTGTGTGTCCTGCAGGTGTGTGTAGGCTCTGACACCCCCCCTTCTAAGAAAGTCTCTCCTGTGTAGCAACAGATGGTGGAGGACCAGTGGTTCGCCCTCTCCTCTCAGACGATTGTCCATGATAGCCTGGAGGAGAGCGTGGAGGAGGTGGGCGGCGGGGTGCAGCAGCGTGGCGAGCTGATGAGGAGGAGTGAGATGGTGAGGCTAAGGACCCGGGTTTAATCGCCAGGCGGGTCCCCAAAAACGGATTCCCCCTCCTCTCCTTCCTTTCCGTGTCACGCTGGGAGGACTGGACTGCTTCACAGGGCAAAAGCTCAAAGGTGATCATCCTCCTACTGGGTTCAGTGCTGGTCTCAGGATTCATCAGGTTCTGCTGTCAAGGAGTGTTGAACCCATATGCAGGAGGATGACAAGAGGCGCAGTAAAAATCTAAAGTTCTTTATCTTACAGAAACAAAACAAAACTAAGGCTGGCAGGGCACAAATCAACTAAACTAAACTAGAGAGGTACTCACTAATACACTAGGAAACAGGATGGAGGGCAGAACACAACACCATGGAAGGACAATCCTGAGACCAAGACCATACTGAGGGAAGCTGAATTATACACACACAACACTGATTAGACACGACATCCACTTGTGGTGATTAACACAAGACACAGGTGAGACAGGGGCAGAGCACTAGCATAGAAAAAAACAGAAAGCTGATTTAAACACAAGCAGGAGAAACAAAGAGCTGAACTAAACACAACAGAAAGATGGATTAAACACAAGCAGGACAAAACTGAGACACCAGACAACGAGGAGACAGAGAGCAAAATTAAACACAATAGAAGGCTGAACTAAATATAACCACAGAAACAAAGATAGCTGAATTAAACACAAGAGTTTGAAACACAGAGAGCTGGATTAAACACAACAGAAGGCTAAATTAAACACAAGCAGTGGAAAGAAAGATATCAAACAACTAAGGGACAGACTATGATAACTAGAGATGGGAATTGAGAACCGGTTCTTTTAAAGAACCGGTTCTATAGAGTTCAAATCTCTGGAATTGTAGGATGCTTGTCTTAACAATTCAGTTTATCGGTTCTCTGAGTCGTTCTACTGACTCGATGTGGTGACGCATTTACGTGATGACATCACAGACATGCGCCGTATAGACATGGCGTCAAGGAAAAAGTGAAGACGAAACCAGGTCTACTTGCAACACATGCAAAGCGTTGATTACAATAAAGGGCGGAAATACTTCTAACATGCAGAGAGAAGCATTTGAGCACTCAGCATGAGGTGAGTTTGCACAAATGTACCATCCTTAACACGCTGCTTTGTGACGCTGCTTCGTGGTGGTGGAAGCGAAGCTAACAAACTAGCGTCCTCTGTTTAAAATGTTGCAGCACGTAACGTTAAACTCTTCCAGTTCCTGTCACTTGTTACTTTTTTGCTTTACTGCTTCGACTGTGTTGCATAAATAATCTCCATCTCATGTAATAACATTTAGCTGACGAGGATTGCCGGAGTCTGGCTGGCTCAGAGGTTGTTGCTAGCACACTTAGCTTTTAGGATGACGTTTTTCAACACAACAGACCTAAAAATGCCACCGTATAAATGGGAGCAAAAACAAAAGTGTTGTTTTATATTTTTGTTCAGTGTGTTTCATTGTAGCCTCTTTCTGTTGTGAGAGCTTTTTTTGTTGCTCAGTGTTTTTAATGGGGAATTTCTTCTGAAGCTGGCAGAGCTGGGAGAGACGCAGGGGGAGAGACGAAGAGGAAGGCAGAAGAGGATGATAACTATGCAAGTTTTGTATTTGTAATGAAATATGATAGATTGCATGGATTATTACACTACAGTATTTATTTTAAAATTGAAACTTGTGAATTACAACTTGTGGTTAAGTCAATAATTTCAGATGCCTCATGTAAAGCAGCAAAAAGAGACAGCCCTAGAATAACTTTTTGAGGAAGAGGACAGAAGTCCAACTGTATAGAAGCCTATCACCCATTCCAACCATGGACAGCCCCTTAATAATGTTAATTAGGAATTCTTTTTTCATAAAAGTTCTATTTTTGTTCTGGTGAAAGAGCATTAAATACTTCATGCACACAAATGGTGTACTATATTTTTTTGCCTAACCCAATGAGAATTGATAACAGAATTGATAAGGAATTGAATCGATAAATGATATCGATAAAGGAATTGGTATTGATAATTTCTTAACAATTCCCATCCCTAATGATAACAGATGGTTTTCTTATTATATTGCTTAACACCTGCATTTGTTTTGATTTGGATAATGAAAATAAGCCCCTTGCAATAAGTAACTAGCCCCTAGTGTTAACATTGAAGCATTTAAATTGAAGGTACATTGAAATGGTGAAACGCTATATGTGCTTAAGCGCAAAATTAGGACCTTTAATACCCTGTATTAGGACTATTTAAAGGGGACCAATTATTGGTTCTATACATTTTTATGGTATGTCTGTGGGCTATCCAGACCATGTTCATTCAATTTAATGCACAAAATAATTCTTAGATAATAAAATATCCCCTTTATAGTTCTGCCTTTTCTGACTTCCGTTCTGAACGAGCTGTTTATGATAATGAGCTCTGAAGGCCACGCCCTTCAAAAATCTGTTTACATTAACTCCGCCCTCCAAAGGGGACCCTGAGTCAGACCCAGAGGCAGACGCCATTTTGGGCAGGGCAAATGAGGCGCTGACGCGTCGCGTAGGCCGCTGAGAAACATCCATAAGTTCACCCTCCATGTTAAAAACTCTTCGTCTGACTCTTCGAAAACAAGCAATAAGGCTGCAGAGTAACACACTGGCTGCTAACTGCTATACACGCTCTCTCTAGCGGGGACCGCTTTTTTTCACGGACCACATCCGGCGCTGACCAGATATGGTCCGTGAGCAGTCATCCGGTTGATTTAAGAGCATGTAAATAAGTTTTTTCGTTTTTACTGATAGATAATTAGCAGTAGTGGGCATATGAACGTTAGATAGCGCTAAAGCGCTAATCCGCTTACAGTGGATCTAAACTTTTTGTCAGCGTTTTTGTGGATTGACTAACTTTTATAATTCATAAGCGGATTTGTGCTATTTTTATTTAAAATGCAGTACCGCTAATAACTAATTATCTATCAGTAAAAACGAAAAAAAAAACTTATTTACAGGCTCTTATGCTGGCTCCGTAACTGAATTGTTTACTTTTCCCCCCTTGGTGAGGGAGCAGAGGAGGGTCGGAGGGTCGGAGGGGGGGAGGGAGCAGAGGGGTGAACAGACGTGGATCTATTCTACCATGTAGGCAAATGAATGGCCCGCCCCGGCCAGTCACCTACTAACATTGCTGCTGCTTGTTAACCTCCAAGCGCCTTCTACAACAACGGAAGGAGTTGTGGGGATTCAACCCATCTCCTGGTTTGAAACTAGGGTTAGCTCGCCATCCAGTCTGGTCGGCTCATCAATAGACATGAAAACAGGAACCTCGCCTGCATGAAACAGACCTAATCATCAATAACCCTGGGCTTTATCAATATCAAAACATACAGCTACATTTTCATTCTCACTCA
>JBBPBX010011058.1:0-20451 GCA_038048925.1 Garcialebias charrua | reverse complement strand
ATATATATATTATATATATATATATATATATATATATATTAAGATTGACCTCTGATCGTTTTTGCTAAAACAATGTTAAATTAATTAAAATTCCTCTCAAAAATAGTGTAAAATTAGCGCCTTTTTTTACATGATAAATACTATTTTCCCGTCGCGCGATTATGACGTCAGACACAGACGAAGATGCAAACGCATCCGTCCGATTTAGCCATTTATAACTTTATGTTTCAGAGAAGCCAAAGTTATTTCGAGTAAACAGCAGGTTATAATTTTTTTTCAGTTCTTGGCATAAACCAACACAGACATGTTCCCGTTTTTAGTGTTTTACATGCTTTATATTAGTAGCTGTATTATGATGCGAAGCCACGGAGCTCCCAGGCGGGAGCTGAAACAGCTGCCGTAATCAGTGCGCACAACCCGGCATGAAAAAGAAAAACACACCGCTGGCTGAAGCCCTGAGCTCGATGGAATGTCCGGCGTAAAACTAACTTGACCGCGGTTTAATGTGACGCAGATGTGTTTATATAGCTCTGCTCTGCAAACATTGAACGTTGTTGTCTTGCGGTGTTGAGTGTAAAATATTTCCGTGACACAACGCACATGTTACGATGAAAAGTCGGCTAGCTGCTAGCATGCACTCACCAGTGTTGTCCGAATCGATCTTGCCACAGGAACAAGCGTCCAGCTCCATGTAAACAATCCATCTTGCAACAGGAACAAGCGTCCAGCTCCATGTAAACAATCCATCTTGCGAAAGAAACAAGCGTCCAGCTCCATGTAAACAATCCATGAACAAACGACCCGCTCTTTCCAAACGATGTCAAAACAAACCCAACAGAGTACTCAGTCAGCCCCTCACGCTTGTAGCTGCCTGCAAACTATGAACTGGATTTCCTGAATGTGAGGCGGGTCTTGTTACTCTGGGTTCATGAGACACGCCTCCGTTCAGGAAATCCATTCCATAGTTTGAAGCCAACGTGCATCATGGGTTGGATCGATACGTAAACAAGGCTGGTATCGGTATGTGCCATGAGCATTGGTTCCGCTTCTGCTCGGAGGGCGGGCCAGGGTCCATCTTACACGGGCACGGGCCCGTGAGTAGAACCGCCACAGACTTTGGCTTCTCTGAAGACAAACCGCTAAAATATAACGTTTTAAATGGCTAAATTGGACGGATGCCTTTGCATCTTCGTCCATTGTATCAATGTGCGCAGTTGACGGAGTCTGTGTCTGACGTCATAATCGCGCGACGGGAAAATCCATATTTATCATGTGAAAAATAGGCGCTAATTTTAAACTATTTTTGAGAGGAATTATTAATTAATTTAACATTGTTTTGGCAAAAACGATCAGAGGTCAATCTTAATATATATACATGTTGTGCCATTTTATGGAAAGTCAAAAGATGATGTCAGTGGAGCTTTAATGTTAAATTGTAATAGACCATGTTGAATATTTGAGGATAAAAACATTAAAATTGGATTCATTTTTATCATCCCTTTTTGATTCTGTGTTTTAATAAAACTGTTAAATACAATGCTTAAAGAAAGTATTCAACCTTTTGAATGTTTTATAATGTTATTGCTAATATAAATCTGTCTTGGAAAAAAATGCTATTTAAGCAAATGGGGAAAAAAAACTTAAGTTCCTTTTTAGTGGGAAAACATCAATTTCTACAAATTAATGCCAATGTAAACAAAATGTGTTTTGCAAAATAGGTGCTTCCATAAATATTCACACCTTTTAAAGTGACTGTCGTAGTTCAACATGGTTTAAAACACCAAGGTGAACGAAGTGCTCAAGTCGAAACTCAGACCTAAACGAAAATGTGTGGTTTGATAATGATGTTCATGATGACCCCCATGTAGTAGCTTGAGTGTGTTTGTAAAGAAGAATGGAGTAAAATACCTGTTCAAATGAACTTGACTGATCAAGACTCATCCACACAAACTGAGTACTCTGCAGCCAAATATACTACTTTGTAGTACTACAAAGTAAAACTTCTGTGAAGGTAGTGAATATTTGCAATTTTACACTGCATTTAAATAAAAAAATCTGTATTACTCTATGGAAACTCAGTTTTCATTTAACACTGAAGGCTGTTTTGAGGTTTTTTTTCTCAAAAATTGCATGTGTAAATTGTCCACAATTGATTTATGACAATAAAAGCATCAAACATCCAAGGTTGTTAATACTTTTCATTGGTACTGTCTACAGTTTTTAATACACAAGTTGAAACATTAGCATGCCTGATAAATCAGGAGTGAAGTGAGATTCATGGGTCTTTCTTCAGACATCTTGTTTGAAGCTGTTGACGAGATGGAGCTTGTATTTCCTCTTATACAAACACAGTTGAACTACAACCTGTTCAGGTCATTGAGCCAATCACAGAGCGTTTCCTATAGACAGAGGTAAATCCATCGTGAAACATGAACACAAGGTTGTTTCATGTTGGTGCAGTCAGGTGGATAACTCACTGGTAATCATTAATACACACACACACATTTATCAAAATTAGCCAATAAGTAGCCAGCAAGTGTTCACACTGAGTCTTAACACAGCTTCACATATTTACACATGAACATATTCAAACATGTTTTAAATGAACAAACATACAGAATTGTATGATTTAGCACATCTAAAAAAAGAATTCCCAGAAATAGAAAGAAAATAGCATGTTTGTTTGGTTTTCATTTGATTCACTATGATGCTCCCTTACTGTACCTGATTTGAAAAAAATGAATTTTTTACTGATTAAAAATGAGTTAACGAGCTGGTATCAGTATTATAGTAATACAAGAACAAAAACAACAAAAGTAGTATTAGTAGCAGTACTGTAGTAGTATTAGTGTTAGCAGTAGTAGCAGTAGTAGTAGTAGTACCGTAGTTGTTGTTGTTGTTCCATCCATCTATTATTTTAATCCGCTTCTTCCTTTTTAGGTAATGGATTATTATTATTATTGTTATTATTATTATTATTATTATTATTATTATTATTATTATTATTATTATTATTATTATTATTATTATTATTACTATAACAGATTAATGGTAAATGGAGCTTATTTATATAGCGCTTTCCAGCCCCCTATGAGGGGCCCCAAAGTGCTTTACAATGCCAACCATCCACCCATTCATACACACATTCATACACCGGTAGCGGTAGACTGCCATGCAAGGCGCCATCCAGTCCTACCAGGAGCAACTCGGGGTTAAGTGTCTTGCCCAGGGACACAACGACACATGGTGTGGGGAACCGGGATTCGAACCTCCAACCTTCTGAACGGGGGACGACTGCCATTACCACTACGCCACGCCCCCCAGATTAACTAAATAAATTTCCAATTACTCCTTTTGGCTCAGCAACATGGGACAAAAACACTCAAGAAAGGCTCAGAACCAAATATTGGACTGTTCTGAAGTAGCTTTCTGAGCCCTGATCTAAATCCTGTTGAACCCATGGAAGGAGCTGAAACATCTGGAGAAGGAACCCTTCAGACATGACAGCTGGAGCAGGTTAACCATGACGAGTGGACCAGAACACCTGTGGCCAGCTGCAGACGTCTCAGAGAGAGCTACAGAAATTAGGTGATTGCAGTGGTGGGATGTAACTGAGTACAAGTACTTTGTCACTGTACTCAAGTACAACAAAGTTCATGCTCAATCATCCAGGTACCAAATCCAAATATGCTCAGTCAGGTCATCTGGACAGTTTATTTTTTCCAGAGACGTTTCGCCCTCCACATTTTTCATGTATCTGCATTTTACTTAAGTAGAGTTAAATGTGGGTAATTTTGACTTTTACTCCACTACATTTTACATGAAGTATCTGTACTTTCTACTACACTACATCTCTATAACTCGTTGTGTTACAAGTAACATTCACATTGCAGCTTTTTGATTTGTTGTTAGTTTGAAAGTAACCAATAGTGAGAGGGGAGTTGGTCCATTGAATCACTAAGAGGACAGGTAACATTAGACCTGCCTTCAAGAAGAGCTGGACCAATGACATATATTCTAGTGTATACGTCATTGAGCTGGGAGGATCCACAGAACCACTAACACACCCATAATGGATTCCAACACGGAGAGTAAGCCAGAAGATACACACCGCCCATGCCCTTATTGAAATATTATTGAAAGACTATTGAAATATTATTGAAAGACTGTTCAGTACAGCAGGACAGATGTTCTCTCCCCAAAGAGCCAGACTGGACTCAAAAAACTTTGAAAACCAACTTCTTCTGAACTTGAACAAGAAATTCTTGCTGCAATATTAAAATGTGTCAGTTCATGGGATGTTAGGAGACAAGAGATGTCTCCAAATGTCTCGACACTCAGCTCCAAGTTTTGAAAATGTGTCAGGAAGTTAAAATATTGTTCACTATTGACCCATTACAAGGTTGACTAGACAGTATTTTAACTAGAGTTGATGACAAACTGGAGTTGAAATGATCAGATGTTCCTTTGTTAGGTCTAATGCTCCTTTTTTCAGACAAACAACTTTTACTTAAATGTTTTACTGCAGTTAAAATGACACATTGGTTTTACTTTGTGTTAAATAAAAACATTCAAAGGTATATCTAAAAAGCTAAGTCTGGTCCTCTGGACATTCAAAAAATAAAACTAAACAAAGCAAAAAAATATGTAGAAACGTTTCGTCTTTCGTCCGAAAGACTTCCTCAGTCTGAGGAAGTTGATTCCTTCTTTCAAGTTTCGTCTTTCGGACGAAAGACGAAACATTTCTACATTTTCTTTTTTGCTTTGTTTTGTTTTATTTTTTTGAATGTCCAGAGGACCAGACTTAGCTTTTTTAGATTTTTCTACCTGGATTATTGAGCATGCATCAGGGTATTTAAAAGGTATAATTATTCCTTATTATTCTTATTTTAATTAATGACATTTGACTCTGAATGTCATCTCTGAAATACTGACACACAGAATCACAAGTCCAAGTGTGAACTGTGTCACAGAGTAAACACAATAAAAACATGTATTATCTGCAGCATTGTTCATTAAAACAACACTATTAATGTATTACAGAAAATATACATACTGTATGCACACTTAATGATACTGTGGACCATTACATTAAGTAATACATTCAGCAAGTGCTTTTACTTTAATACTTTAAGTATTTTTTTAAAACAATATTTATTTCCTTTACTTAAGTAAAAACATTAATATGGTACTTCGACTTTTACTACAGTACATTTTTGTCTGTTTATTTGTACTTTTACTTAAGTACACGATTGAGTACTTTCTCCACCACTGCTTGTTTCCCTCACAAGTTTGTGAAACACAATCTAAAGGCCAGTTTCATTCATTTTCTTCATAATAATTCAAATAAATTCATTTTTTTAAATCAATAAAAAAATTGTGGTGAAATAATATTCAAAAGCAACACCTTGAATTAGTTGATTTTTTTTTTAAACAAGCGGGCAAAAACAAATTTGTTTGTGTCTGCATTACAGGAAGTGATGATGGTGAAACATTATCAGAAGAGCCAAGGATAAATCAGCACAACAAAATAAACAGGAGACAAACTGCGTTGATTGAACTGAAGCATTTATTGACAGGGGTGAATCAGAGTGAATACAACAGGCATTGACCTGATGGTGGCTGCAGATATGTGGCAGAGAGTTTGGATGAAACAGAGAGAACGTCAGCTGCAAAATAACAGCTTCACTACTTTCCAACCATCCCACAATAAAAATGGATACTTGTAACAGTAGTGGGAAAGAAAGACTTGTTGTTTTGAGAGCTCCATGCTGGATGCTGCTGACCTTCTCAGAATCTGCAGCAGACCCCGCAGCCGCTCATGTTGGGGCAGCAGTTGCAGCAGAACTGACAGCGGCGAGGATCACGCTTCGGTTTGAGGGCATATGGCATCTGAGTGGAACATGATGAAGGAGTTCATGGTTTAATGTTATAAATCACATTTTTTTATTTAATCTCAACATCACGGCACACCACAGAAGAAATCTTTCAGCTTGTATTATAAATCCAACGTGGTATTAAACTGAACTTTTTCAGTGAACATAACTTGCCTTCCATGAATCCGCTGGGATCACTTGATAGTCGGAAATCGGAAAGTCAGGATTCAGTGCTTCGATCAGATCCTTGTCCTATAAAACAATTTATGCTCAGTCAGAAGCAACATTTTACCATTTGTACCAATTTAAAAAAAACTAAACGTGAGTTGAGAAGAAGCTGTTACCTCAGTGATCGGGATGGCTGAGTTCTCCTGCAGAAAGACACATGTGAGCACGATGGCCACTGCAACTGCAACACTGAAGCTCCTCATCGTAGAACAAAGTGGAGATTTACTAAGAACTTGATGAATGTTTGAGCTCTTTATGATCTCCAGACTAACGATTGAATGCACGCAACGTATTTATAGTCATTTGGGGAACGGTTGGCTTATTGCAACAAACCTGAAGTGACCCAATTTGGTATTTTCCACTGCATGATGATTGGAATGGGTGTTTCTTACAAAAGTGAAATTCTGTATATTTGACAGTTTCATTACAAATGACCCCTGTGGCCTTGCCCCATGGGTCATTTTGATCCAAAGGCAACAGGAGGGTTAAATTATTTAACTATTTTCCTCCAGATTCAAGAGAAAGTCTCAGACAGAAGTATTTAAACTGTCCAGATGACTCGACTGAGAAATATTGGATATTTAAACAAATATTTAATCTGATTCTGTTCTGAGCTTACACTATTTAAGATGTCTTTAACCATTCAGTCTATTTCATCCCTGCCAGACCAGGTGTTTAAATCACAAATGTTTTAATGTTACATTAATTTTTGCTATTTATATGTCCCGGTCGCAAAGATAAAAAAAAAAGGGAAATTCAACATCAGCTCGTCACTCCATCCATGAATGTTGTGAGCGTGATAACTTGAAACATAAATGAGGTACTAATTTGCTTTTTGGCGTGTGGCTGCATCTTGGTGTAAGACAACTTCCTTTCAAAAACTGAGTGGTTACTTCCAAATCCAAGATGCCCACAGTGTCTGTGCACGAGTGTGTGTAGATTAATCTTTGGTGACCAAGGCCACTATTGGCCATCTCCTGGCTCCACCATTGCACTTGATCCTGGATAAATATGCTCCCTCCTCACGCAGGAGCTGTCACTCTGCTAGTATTGAACACCTTCAGTGACAGGTGACACGGGTGTGCCCCGTTTTATTTTGTGTGGCAGATATGCACCTGATCTGCTGCTTTACTTGTGCTTTATAGAGTTCCTTCAACAGGAGGTAAAGCTTTCCAGGCTGCACTTTTGTGGAACCAACTTACAGTTTTTGTGCATGAGACCCTCTGTCTAGCCTCTCACTTTGAAGTACCTTTGGATTGTTGAGGCTTTGTCTTCATTTTTATTTGTGGATGCTCCTGAGAAAATGTGTCACATTTACTCTTGTGAGTCAAAGCAAATTCTTCTGCTAGAACTGCAAACTCCTGTAAAAAACTTTTTGTCCATTCAGATGCAACCAGATGTGTTGAAGGACACCATTTTTGAATTCCTACAACACTTACTAATGTAGTGTTTTGAAGTCATTAATTTAGCTTGTCTAGTTGAAAAAAGAGCTTTTTTTCTTCTAGCAAACTGCATCTGTTTGTGAAGCTGACTTGCTCAAGTTTTGAAATGTCTGTCTGTTCAGAGGATTGCAGAAGTGTTCACCTCCCTCTGTGTTGCTTTTTTCTTTACAACACAACATTTAAAGGGATATTTGTTTTGATTTTAGTTAAGGAACCCACACAAAATATTCTAAAGAATGTAACTGAATAAGGATAATCTTCTAAATGCTTTTAAAAATGCCATAAAATGACGCTATAAGTCGCATCAGTCCATATTTGTCTAATAAAGTGGAAAAATCCATAAATATGCCTCTTCGCAATATACATCGAATCTGTTATGCATCACTGCTGATGCGTCACGTTTGTTACGTGTCACCTCTGATAACCTAAAAATATGGACCGGTGGTGTGCCAAAAATCGATGGGCTGCCAAATGGCAGCCGCGGGAGCGTGCACAGAAGGACATTAACAAGAATTTAACAAGATTAACACTTAAAAACAATTATTTGTTTGCTCAAATTTATAGTAAACGTGTGTCTCAGTCTACCATTTGCTTAATAAATACACTTTAATGGTCAAATAAGCTGCATTTCGCCAGGGCGGAGCAACAAAATTGAGATGATACTGTTGCTCCAGGCAGACGACGGTGGCTGTCTATGGCAAGCTGATTGTGTCATTAATAGCCACTTTTACCTATTACATGATACAATGGCATGCCATACTACTTGACTGCCATCTTGTGGCTGAAAGTAGTGTTCCATTTTTTTCAGTCAGAATGAATGAAAACAGTCATATCTCAGCCCAAAATTGGTTTATAAATACAGTATGGGAGAAAATCCATAAATACATCATTCGGCCTATAAGTCGCAATGCATGCTTACTGCGAAGCTGACGGACAGAATCCATCAGTGCTCATCGTAGGTGGGGGCAGCAACCACCAACATCGCTATGTTAGCCCTTAGAATAACTAAGGGGGCGATGGAACCAAACCATAGAACCGAACCACAGAACCGAACCACAGAACCGGACCACAGAACCGAACCACAGAACCGGACCAGATCGGCATGGCAGCGGACCACCAACCTGTGTGCGACGTGTGCAACGTGGTCCTCCCGCATCTCATCCTGGGCAACGTTGTTGCAGACAGATGTGAATGAAACTGTCTCTGTCCATTCCAGATTACGTTAAAAAAGAACTCCTGGAAGGTCCTGTGTCCCCAGATGGCCTCTTCGGTCCATATTTCCAGTCGGTCCTGAACCAGCTGCAGTCCACATCCAACACCCTGGAACAGGTGCAAAAACACGTGACCCTCTCCCAAGCAGACTCCCGCACTGCTTGGACACTTGGCCACTGGTGAGCTCAAAGCAGGTTCCACCGCCAGCAGCAGAGACGCTCCATGGCTGCTGCAACTTTTTCTGGGCCCCTCCCATCAGCTTCCCCCAGAGGACAAACGCCCCAGTGTCATTCATTCAATCTTTGTTTAGGCAGGTTAATCCCATTGAGCCTCGACGAATCATTTATAAGAGAGACCTGGCTACTGGGTACATCAGAGACCTGGGACATTCCGAGGCAGAGGCCGACAACAGACTTCATGGTTGAACCAAACACAGGACACACGGAGAAGGCGGTTTAATAAATGATGGTTTGCAGGAGGGGGGTGTTTGATGAGATGAGCAGTGGTTTTAAAGTTAAAAATAAAAAAAACTCTCAAAAAGTGGAGTTTTTCATTCAGACATACTGAATTCATCTCTTCCATCTTTTGTAAACACATCCTCCACATTTAATGAGAAGGTTGACCTGAGACAACTTTTCAAAGGTAAACAAAAAGAAAAACAGTTTTGGTGTAATGATACACAGTTGGTGCACCTGCACTCAGTGACCCCTCCATGCACCCACCAGCCCCACCTCCTCACCTGTCAGAGGAGTCGAGCGCTGACAGCTGTAAGAAAACACAGTGGTAAGATGTTTAAAGGGGACCACAGATTCAAAATTCACTTTTTAATGTTTTTTTTTACTCAACTTTGGGTATGTACTTCATAAAAAAACAGTCCTAAGGCCAAAGAAATGCACCCTGTGGTTTATTTACTCTAAGTAGATTTATTTGTCTGTGATAGAAACACTTCGTTCTCACTTCCTGCGGTTTGTGATGTCACAAACTGCAGCCACAACCCACACCAAACCTGAGTCCAGCCCCTCACCTGATTCCTGATTTCATCTCATCTTTTGTTTAAATGTTCTTAATTTCATGTGTACAGCACTTTGTTGCAGCTGTGGTTGTTTTAAATGGCTTTATAAATAAAGTATAATTGTTATTTTTACGTTTTAGTTCAATTTTTAGCGATCGCTCCCAACGCGCAGCCGGCAGAAATAAAACGAGCAGACCGCCGGCCAAGGGACCATCTGCGTGCGGGAACTGCTGGGAGCTGCTGGCTTTTGAGGTCCGTGGTATGCGCTAGCCCCACGCACGTTCCCAAAATGCATGGAGGCAGCTCTCTAGGCGCTTTGAACGAGAGGGATACAAATCCTGTTTTATCTGGACGATCTTCTGCTGTTATCTCGGTCCAGAAAAGAGGGAGAGACACAAACAGTTGTTTTAGTGAAACATCAGTCTCATCTGGGATTCACCATAAATTGGGAGAAGAGCTCAATAATTCCATCTCAGCGAATTACATTCCTGGGAGTGAATCTAAATTCAGTAAACATGACAGCTGCCCTGTCAGAACAGAGGAGGTAATCCCCGACACCAATGCTTCAATTCATCTGGCCTCTCAGAACAATAACAGTGCTGACAGTCATGAGACTGTTAGGAATGATGTCAGTAGCTTACGTTGTCGTGCCGCTAGGGTTATTGTTCACGCAACGCCTCCAAAGATGGTTCAATCAACTGAAAGTCTAACCTGTACGTCATAAACGACATCTGATCACCGTCCCCCCATCTACGGATCTGAACCACTGCAGGAATTCCCTGAACTTGTCAGAGGGAGTTCCCCTGGGCAAAGTGACATCATTCACGTCAATGTTCACAGACGCGTCCCTCTCTGGCTAGGGAGGGCCTGACTGTTTCAAATGACAAGAGGTGTGTGGCTGGCAACAAGTCTTCTTACATAAATGTATTGGAACTTCTCACAGTACAGAAAGTTCTCAGACATTTTGCCCCACTGGTTCAGGATTATCACGTGATGATCCACACAGACAACAGAACAGCAGCAGCATACAGGAAACCCTCGAGCTACGACACCTGCGACCTACGGCAACGCGGACTTACGATTTGCCTCTTTGAAAGAATGCCGTCGACATACGGCCAAAAAAACGGACTTACGACAGAGGTACATTAGAATTATGTAATCGAGATACGGCAAAAAAAGTGTGTCATTACGGCAAGCTGCAAGGTGGGGGAGGGGTACAGCACCTTGAGTGTTAGTGCATGACAGTGCGCGTGACCCTGGAGTAGGGGTGGGGCGACACTGCCGTACTATTTAAAGGGACGCGCCATCTTGACCACGTTGTTGAGTTTCGGCGAGAGAGAGAAAAGCAAACGTTCTGATGGACAGAACTGCTCACATCAGGACCACACCGCTGAGCCCACACCTGGCCTAAAATGCTCCCATCATTCATGGTTGAGCACTGGCTAAGCAGTTCCATCTGATCCAGGTTTGAACTTGAGAAAAACATCAGTGTCTACCTACACTTCAGTCAAAGTAAGGACATTTTGTTTCCTTGTTTCCTTTTTCTGCTGCTTCTAGCTTTTTTAGAGTTCATGGACTTTTTCATGCACATGGACTGCACACCAACACCAACACCACATGGACTGCACTGGTTTCAAAAACATGATGGTTGCAACATGTTTCTGATGCATGTGATTTTCGGCTGATTTGGTGCTGATTCATGTCAATAAGCTGCTGCTGCTGGATGGATGGATGAATGCATGGGAGTTCCGGCTGATTTGCTGCATTTTGATATTAACACCTGCTGCACTAAGAGAGGTGTTCATGTTTCATGGTTGACAGGTTTTTGCTGCTGGATGGATGGATGGATGCATGGATGCATGGGAGTGCCTTACGATTTAGTGCATTTTGATTCTGCTGCTCAAAGAGAAGTGTTCATGTTTCATGGTTGAACTCATTTGCAGATTATGGCTGAGAACTGTTCAGGAAGAGATTTGTATTTTGTATGCTTTGTCTGTGCTGAAAAAAAAAAACATTACATTACTGTACCTGTACATGCTGTACTGGTTTTGTGTGTTCATGGATGAATGTGTGGTATAATGTATTATCTAAGTGTTTGTAAATAAAGTTCTATGCATGTTTATGGCCCAGGATGTCTGCTTGTTCAGTCTCATGCCGTTAAATGTGTGTGCAGTGCTCCGTTAGCGGTATAGCCGCGACCTACGTTAGAAATGCGGACCTATGACAGGCACGTGTTTTTGGTATGCGAGATACGGCAGAATCGACCTAAGTCACAGCCGTAGGTCCGGATGCCTGACGTAACTCGAGGGTTTCCAGTACATAAATTGCCATGGGGTCATACATTCAGCCCAGCTATTGCATGTCACATAACACCTGAGTGTGCATACTTTGCAGAGCAAGTAAAATTTTCCTCCTCCGTAGTTTTGTGGGGAGGGGGACAGAACCCTTCCAGCATAATGACTCTGGACCTGAACAAACTTGTTATGCTTTTGGGTATAAAATCAAAGCAGGATTTGGTCGGAGTTTTGCTGAACTTCCATCTCCTTTAATTCTGAGACAAGAAAGAGCGACGGACAGACGTGACAAGTCATTCACTCTTTCAGCTGATGTCAGAGCTAATAACAAGGCTGTTTTAAATAACATATACTTCAAAGGTATCTGGTCCAAGGGCTCGAACGGATCTTTAGTTATTGCACTGAAGACAAATACTAAGTACCACTATGGTGCCAGGGTGCGCATCACTGGCTGGAGCCGGCATACACCTTTCAGAAACCATTTTGTTAAAGGCTGATTGAAAACTGTTCTATCATTGAAACCTTCATGACAGGAAGAGATTGTTGCAACATAAGTTTTATTGTGCTGAAAGCTAAATTTCTGTCCAACAGCAGCTGCAGGTAGGATAGAATTCAGACCAGGGGACATAAAGTCAGATCCACTTCTTTTTCTAGGCACCATCTCTTAAAAGCAGTCCAGTTAGAAGCGTAAACAGCTATAGTGGATTTTGCTCGTGCTCCCTGAATGGTGCATATTACATCTTTAGAAAAAACAAATTTTCTAGGTGTTCTCGTTCAGCGGCCAGACCCAAAGGTGCTGATCTATTATAGGAAAACAATCCGTGTATGGTTTGTTCTTTGTTTTTTTTTTGTTTCAAAACAAAATTGAAAAATCAAAACAAATGGTAAATGGTAAATGGAGCTTACTTATATAGCGCTTTCCAGCCCCCTGTGAGGAGCCCCAAAGCGCTTTACAATACCAGGCATCCATCCATTCATTCACACATTCACACACAGTGGTAGCCTGCCTTGCAAGGCGCCATCCAGACCTACCGGGAGCAACTCGGGGTTAAGTGTCTTGCCCAGGGACACAACGACACATTGTGGGCGGACGCGGGATTCGAACCTCCAACCTTCCGATCGGGGGACGACTGCCATTACCACTACACCATGGCCAAAATACAATTCAGAGATTACAATCTCTGTCTTTATAACCTTCTAAAAAAGTAAGAAGCCTGGGAGTTCTTTTTGACTCTGAGCTTACTTTTATTCCTCATATTAAACAAATAGTCAAAACAGGATTTTATCATCTAAAAAATATAGCCAGAGTCCGCCCTCTTCTTTCTCTGACCAATACTGAGACTTTGATGCATGCTTTTATTTCTAGTCGTTTAGACTACTGTAATTCACTGCTTTCTGGTCTCCCTAAGAAAAATTTGTCCAGCCTTCAGCTGTTACAAAACTCTGCTGCTCGTGTGCTAACCAAGACCAGAAGGCAGGCTCATATTACACCTGTTTTAAAATCATTGCATTGGCTCCCTGTGCGCCTCAGGATTGATTTTAAGATTCTTTTAGTGGTTTTTAAATGTCTTAATGGTCTCGCACGGAGGAGGCCGAGCACGTGTGCGAACCGGAGGACCGCCGCCTGGAGCTTCGAGCTAGGCCGAGCACGTGCGCGAACCGGAGGACCTCCGCCTGGAGCTTCGAGCTGGGCCGGGCATCGTGCGCGAGCCGGAGGACCGCCGTCTGGAGCAGGGCTGGCATCAGAGCTGCGCCTGGAGCTACGTGCTGTGCTAACTGGGCTAACATCGGAGCTGCTGCGACCGGAGGAGGCCAAGCGCCGTGCGTGAACCGGAGGACCGCCGTCTAAGCCGGGCTAGTGAGCAAACCTCTTCGGATAACAGATCTGATTGCTGCAGGCTGCTGAGACCGTGAGTTCTGATCCGATAACTGCTGATCTGGGTACTGGGCCACAGCCACCATCGTTAGGCCTGTGAGCCTCGTGGAAGGGCCACGTGGTTCAGCAAACAAACCAGAGACCTGCTACCACAAGTCTACTAACTCTGTAAGTATGACGAAAAGTAAAGGACAAAAGACACCAGAGCCAAAGGGAAACAACTCAGCAGAAATGCAAGACTTTAAAGATATACTAAACTTTATGGGTGAACAACTAGCAAAATTATCAGCAAAACTGGATTCCCAGTCCAATCTGGTTGAGGAAATAAGACAACTGAAAGAACTGATAATTAGCAAAGACAATAAAATAGCTGAACTGGAACGAAAAATAGATGACTTAGAACAATACACAAAGCAAGACAACTTGGTGATCTCAGGACTTGATGTTAGTAAGTGTCGGACATATGCAAGAACTCTTACTAACAAAGACCCAACTGAGAATGCATCTCAGGAAGAACTACAGACTCTGGAGGAGCATGTAGTTACTTTTTTACAGAACAAGAACATTAACATAGAACATAGGGACATTTCGTTCTGTCACACCCTGCCCAGTAAATCACCAAGATTCAATCCGTCAGTAGTCGTCAAGTTCATTAGCAGGAAGTTAAAAAACAATGTAATTATGCAAGCAAAAAAAAATCTGCGGGGATCAAACGTTTACATAAATGAACATCTAACCAAAAAAATGGAAACATTGCACATGAAGCAAGGTTGTTAAAAAAACAGAACAAAATAGCATCAACATGGACAAGAAATGGATACATCTTTATCAAAACACAGGAAGGGTCTCAGCCTAAAATGATAAAAGAACTGAAGGATCTGGATGAACTCAGGAGATGAAAAATTACAAATCAATGAAACAACTCACACTCAAAATGGACAAAATATACAGTGAAATGAACAAATACATTAGAACATGACAACATACGAAGACTCAGAACCTAAAATATATAATGTTGAAAATGTGATTGATGCAAATTTTTTTCCTGTAATAAAAGATAGCGAATATTATAATGAAGAGCAGTTTAATGACATCAATATATCAAATGGAGTTCTCTCTATTATTCACTTTAATAGCAGAAGTATAAATGCAAACATATCCAAAATAACAGATTACTTAAAACAGTTAAATAGAACTTTTACGATAATAGCGCTGTCAGAGACATGGCTCAATGATGATAACACAAGTAATATTCACATCGAGGGGTATGAATTATATCATATGAACAGAAATAATAAAAGAGGTGGTGGAGTCGCTCTATTTGTCAATAATGAAATAAAATGTAAATTAAATAGTGAAATGTCAATAATAGTTGATAATATTATGGAAATGATAACAATAGAAATAATAAACAAAAACGATAAAAACATAATAATAAGTTGTGTATATAGATCACCAGGAGCAAATATAGAAATTTTCACTGATAAAATCTTGGAGCTAATGGAGAAGAGTTTTAATAAAAATGTTTTTTTGTGTGGAGACTTTAACATTGATATGGGAAATAAAACAGATTCAAATAACATCAGCACATTTATAAACTCAATGTACAGTTTAAATATGTATCCATTGATATCAAAGCCAACAAGAATTACAACTCATAGTGCCACAATAATTGATAATATTTTCACAAATATAACAAATGGGGATGTGATAGGTGGTATCTTAACGACCGACTTAAGTGATCATTTACCAGTTTTCACACTCTATAAAAATGATCAAAGCATCACAAAAGCAGTTACAACGAAGAAAAAGATCATAAACACGTCAAAAAAGTTTTGGAAAAATTAAAAGAGGATCTAGATAAACAAGACTGGAATGAAGTGTATGTTGATGATGTGAACAGAGCATATGATGAGTTTATGAATATCTTGGAAGCTCTGTATGAAAAAAATTGTGTGCAAACAAATTACACAAAGAGAAATATGGTTGACCAACCATGGATGACAAAAGGGTTGAGAAATGCTTGTAAAAAAAACTATTTGTATTCATGTTTCTTGAAATTGCGAAGTCAGAGCGCTGAAGAAAAATATAAAAAGTATAAAAATAAATTAGTAGGGATTATAAGGAAACATAAGAAAGAATATTATAGTAAATTATTAGATAAAAGTAATGGTGATATGAAAGCAACATGGCGAGTAATGAATAGTGTTCTGAAGAATCATAAAGCAAAAACTGGTATTTCAAAATATTTTGTAAAAGACAACGATGAAGTTCATGATGAAAATGAAATTGTAAATGGATTTAATCAATATTTTGTGAATGTTGGATCAAGCCTTGCAGCTAAAATACCAAAGGTAGATAATAATGTGATCCATTCAATTACAGGTTGTGCAAATAGTATTTTTCTAAATGGAACTAACAAAGAGGAAATAATGAATGTAGTAAAAAATCTTACAGACAAGAGATCAAAAGACTGGGTGGACATGGATATGATGTTTGTAAAGGACATAATGAGCCATGTTATTGAGCCGTTTACATATATATGTAATTTATCATTTTCAACAGGAATATTTCCAGATAATATGAAAGTAGCTAAGGTAGTTCCTCTTTTTAAAAATGGTGATAAATGTGTGTTCAACAATTATAGACCTATATCCTTGTTACCACAGTTTTCAAAAATTCTTGAAAAACTATTTGTGAACAGACTAGATCAATTTATAGATAAACAAAATATTCTAAGCAACAGTCAGTATGGGTTTAGAGCAAAAAACTCTACATCAATGGCTCTCATGGAATTAATGGAACAAATAACTACTGCTGTCGATCAAAAACAATATTGTATCAGTATTTTTGTTGATTTAAAAAAAGCATTTGATACTATTGATCACACCATTCTCCTTGAAAATTTGAACAAATATGGTATTAGAGGACTAGCATTACAGTGGGTATCTAGCTACTTGAAAGATAGAAAAAAAGTAGAACTCAAAACTAAGTTTGATTTATTGTCTACATACTCAATAGAACAATCACTTTTGAAAAGTAAATCATCATTTTACATACATGGAGAAAAGTCAGGAAAACTACTGGCAAATCAGTTGAAGGGTGCCACGGCGAAACAAATCATCCCTAAGATCCAATTAAAGAACGGAACCATAACTCTAGATCATTTACAAATTAACAGAGCATTTAAGGACTTTTATTCCCATTTATATACTTCAGAATCTCAAACCAACAAGAATTTATCTTCTCAGTTTTTCGAAAAGACCAATATGCCAAAACTCACACCCAATCTGAAAGATGCACTGGAGATCACAATATCCCTGACAGAAATTGTGTCAGCTGTATCGGTAATGCAGTCTGGCAAATGTCCGGGTCCTGACGGCTTCCCTGCTGAATTTTTAAAGAAATTTTCTCCATTACTTTCCCCACTCTTACACTCGGTTCTCTTAGAGTCGTTTGACAAAGGATCCCTTCCGAAATCTTTCTTAGAGGCCTGCATTACCCTCATTGCAAAGAAAGGAAAAGACCCAACTCACTGTTCCTCTTATCGACCAATCTCCCTTTTAAATACAGATGCCAAAATTTTAGCTAAAGTTCTTGCTCAAAGGTTGGAAAAGATCCTTCCTTTCATCATATCAAAAGACCAGACTGGATTCATTAAAGGCAGGCACTCCTTTTTTAATATCAGACGCCTTTTGGACATTATTTATTCTCCTTCGGATACTGTTCCTGAGTGTGTTATTTCCCTTGATGCGGAGAAAGCATTTGATCGGGTTGAATGGGACTACTTGTTTAATGTTCTTGACAAATTTGGTTTTGGCCCCAATTTCATTACATGGGTGCAATTAATTTATTCACATCCCACCGCAACCATTCGTACCAACTCTCAGATATCAAAACCCTTCAGTCTACATCGAGGAACTCGCCAGGGATGCCCACTGAGCCCTTTGCTCTTTGACCTGGCAATTGAACCTCTTGCCACTGCTTTGCGGTCCTGTGACACAATTTCAGGAATCTGGAGAGGCGATATGGAGCACAAGGTCTCCCTTTATGCTGATGACCTTTTACTTTTCATTTCTCATCCGACTGACACGCTGCCTTCCGTTTTATCATTACTTGAGGAATTTGGAATCAATTCTGGTTACAAATTAAACTTGAGTAAAAGTATAATTTTCCCTGTCAATACCCTGGCGCAGACTCTTGACTTTAGTAAATGGCCTTTTAAAATTGAGAAGATAAAATTCTCTTACCTGGGTGTTACAGTTACGAGGAGGTATAAGGATTTATATCAAGAAAATTTTGTCTCTCTGTTGAATCAGACAAAGCAGGCATTATCCCGATGGTCACCGCTTTCCACTTCCCTCATAGGCCGTATTAACTCAGTCAAGATGGTCACTTTACCTAAGTTTTTATATCTCTTTCAAAATATTCCTGTTTTTATCCCTGGTTCATTCTTTGTTCAGTTAGATTCCATCATTTCATCATATCTGTGGCAAGGAAAACGTCCACGCTTAAATAAGACACATCTCCAAAAAACTAAGGCCGCAGGCGGTCTTGCCCTTCCAAATTTCCGCTTTTACTATTGGGCAGCAAACTTGCACTGTCTAGCATTCTGGTCATTCTATTACAACAGACCTGACAGCCCTGACTGGGTAGAGATGGAGTCACAGTGTTCTGGGAAATGGTCCTCCGTGGCTTTCTTGGGATCCTCATTCCCGCTTCCACCATTTACAACTGTTACAAATCCAGTTATAAAACACTCACTAAAAATCTGGGCACAATTTCGTAAATATTTTGATTTCTCTAGTTTCTCTCTTTATAGCCCTATTATGTCTAACCAACTTTTCAAACCATCATCTCAGGACTCTGTTTTTAAAGAATGGCAAAGAAGGGGTATAGTACGCTTCAATGACTTATTTATTAATAACACTTTAGCTTCATTTCAACAACTATGTGAAAAATGTAGTCTTCCCCAGTCCAATTTTTTTTAGGTATCTCCAAATACGACACTTTATTATTCTTCATGTGTCCATCTTCTCCATTTCAACTGATAGCAGTATTGTTGACACTATTCTTTCTCTAGACCCAAATAAAAAACAGTCCATTTGTTGTAAACAATTACTGAAAACGTACTCAAATTCAGACCAAGGCTGAGAAGGATCACAGACACAGGTAAACAGTTAAGTGAGTTTATTTACAGTGCTGGGGTAAAGGAAGTCAGGGTTCCTGGAAGGAAAGGGGGAAAAAGATTAATGATGATGTTTGGGGAATATTGCAGTTTTAGTGTTTAATTAAGTCTCTCTCTTACAGAAGGAACTTGGAGGAGGCAGACCAGAGGGAGGAGGTGAGTGTCCATCAGGTGAGTAATTCCTTGTATTTATCCAAGAGTCCCAAGTAGTGTCTTGCAGGTGGCAGCTGGTGGAGGAGTGTCAGGCTGGAGGACAGAGTTTTCTCAGAGAAGGAGTCCAGTTTGGAGGCAGCTTGTCCAGTTTGGGTTCCAGAGGTGAGTCACAGATTTGTCTTGAAAACACAGGGAGACATAAGCTGGTTAAACATAAGTTCACAAAGGAGAACATTAAAATGGCTGTCTCACAGTACCCAAGGTGACTGAATGATTCAGCAAAGACTGGAACCTCCTCCAAGGCTTAAATAGCAGCTGGACTCGTTAACCGGATTGGCAACAGCTGGTTACCCAGGAACTCCCATCTCCAACACTCAGCAACTGCAAGGTGAGTTCTCACATACACACAAACACAAACCCAACAGTACCCCCCCTCAAACATCGCCTCCAGGCGATCAAAGGCGCTTGTCAGGATGTCTCACAAAAAAGTCAGTGATGAGACCAGGATCCAAGATGAAGGACCTGGGAATCCAAGATCTCTCCTCGGGGCCGTAACCCTCCCAATCAACCAAAAACTGATGTCCACGACCCCGTCTCCGAACATCCAGGAGTCGACGAACGGTGAACACAGTCTGATCATCAACCACACGAGGGGGTGGACGATCGAGGTCGGAAGGATTCAAAGGATCCTCCACATAGGGCTTGAGTTGGGACACGTGGAAGGTGGGATGAACACGCATAGAGCGAGGGAGCCGAAGTTTAACAGCAGAGGGGTTAACAATTTTGACAACAGGAAAAGGTCCAATAAACCGAGGTCCCAGTTTTCTGGAGGTGTCCTTGAGGGAGATGTTCTGAGTGGAGAGCCATACCTTCTGTCCCACAGCGTACAGAGGAGCCGGAATACGGCGACGATCAGCCCACCTCCTGGTTTGTTCACGGGACCGAAGAAGAGCCTCCTTGGTCTGCCTCCAGATGCGTCTGCAACGTCGTAGGTGGTACTGGACAGAGGGGACAGACACGTCAACCTCCTGGTGGGGAAACAGTGGAGGCAGGTAACCCAGAGATGCTTCAAAAGGAGAGAGGCCCGTAGCCGAGGACGTGTGAGTATTATGGGCATACTCAACCCAGGGGAGAAGAGAGGACCAATCAGCAGGGTTATTGTCAATGACA
>JBBPBX010011057.1:0-22676 GCA_038048925.1 Garcialebias charrua | reverse complement strand
TATTTGTAGATCACTTTAAACACACATAGGACCAAAGTGCTGTACATATAGTAAAACAATCATACAATTGGTCCTAAAAAAAATTAAATTTTTAAAAGTCAATATGACAGTGTAAAATGCCAGGGAGAAGATATGTGTTTTTTAAAAGGGCTTTAAAACAGACAGGAAAGAGGCTTTCCTGATGTCCAAAGGAAAGTGATTCCATAAGAAAATATGCATTTACAAATAAAATGTATACGAAGGGTAGTATTCTTGCCTATATTCAGTGTGTAATGCATACTGTGCGTCATGGCCTAATTTTGCTTTGTTGTTCTGTATGTTTAGTGTTCTCTATTGAATTTCAGGCAAACACTGTTGATTCTCTCCATGAATATCAGATGAACATGAATATTAATCAATTCTCCTGGCACTGCCAGAACCAAAGTGAGGATTGGATCAAACTGCAAGAAGTCTTACTGACGAGTGTCTCCCCTGCTGCTCCTCTGTGTAACACGGTTTACCATCCCTTTAAAAAAAAACTAAAAAGGTGGGGGATCTGCCTGATCACTAAACGGTTATGGAGGATGCACAGTCCCAACCTCACTCTTGATGAAACAAAAGCCACGTTAAAATTAGCATTCACTTTAAAGAAGAGTTTTTCATAAAACTTTTGTGAGCCTTGTTGCTGATATTCCCAGGTTTGTTGAATGTGCTGATGCAATCTTCTGCGCAGAATTTCAGAAAACGGCAGGAGATCCAGCAGGGGGTAAATCTAAGGCTTCTGTCAAACTGCAAACATAGAATGTAAAATTACACAGCAGTGAAGAAACGTGGCGTTTTATTCACAACAACGGCACTTAATCACAAGCCTAGAATTTCTGTTAACATGCTCCTAATTTTGGGTGAGGGGAAAAAGCAGCTGAAGAGTTGGGAAGAAAACCAGAGAGGATTAGTTTGGTTTCCGTACTGGTCATTTAGCATGCATGAATTTAATAAAAAGGAGGTCTGTGGGGAATTTGCATGGTGTGTGGAGAGGTGCTTGCAGAGGAATGGAGGCTGTGGAGATGTCTGACAGCTTGGGAGGCCATGCGTGATGCTGCACCCAGTGGGAAGCTAATGACCAATGCTCAGAGGCTATGCAATGAGAATCTCTAGCACGGCTCCCCAGCTCTCTCTGGTAAAGGGGATTTTCTTCAGTAATTGGAGCCGAGGGTGGGTGCACATACAATTTAGAGGAAATATAGCCCAAATGAAATGCTGGATGGCACAAATATCTCCAATACATGTTAGTGTGCTCTATCCCTCCAAATGTGCCCAAATATGTTTAAAAGGTATGTTTTCCAACGACTATACAGCTAATTGCTCTCTGTATTGCAAAAGGTTATGTTCAACGAGGGCGTTTGCACGTTGTTTGACTTATATGAACACAGAACTGAGTCAACTAAGGGTTGCGAATTAATGGAGTGGTTAAAATTGCTCCAGGCATGGATGAGTGCTCCTTTGTTAGCAGTCCCAGGAGAAAAATGGCCCAAGTGATGCAAACACAAGTTTTTAGTTCACTGCCTTTTGTATCACTACTTCGACAAGATTGCGGTATGAGTGTGCTTTGTGGTCATTAACGTAAATTTAAACTCAATCTAAAACATAAAACCAGTGAAGGCCTTTAGTAGGGATTTTCTTCTGCAATTAGAAAAGAAATTCAAGATGTTTGTTCCATTTTTTTTTGCAAGAGGATTTTTGGACTTCTGAAATATTCATATACAAAACATCACTGGAAATGTTCCGAGAACATTGTGCATTTGCTTTACTCATTAAAATGACTTCCAGCTGTTTGACCCAACAACAGTACTATTGTTTACAGCCATTTGTGTCGTTTTATCCCCTGAAATAGACTCATTATGTTATGAATGAACACAAACATACCAGTGGGAAATGAATTCTTGAAATTAAAATTTGATCAAAGATAGTACTCTGATGCATACTGTTGCCAAAAACACTGACAGAACCACCAAAAGGGTAAAGATACTTTTGATGGGCAGTTGCTGGATACAGTAAATTAATGTCATTTTATGACTCTTTAAGTACCCAAAACTCATTAACAGATACCATGTTTTTGCCATATAATCACACCTTTTTTGCATAAATTTGTAAGTCCTACGACTTATACACCAAAATACATTTTTCCCCATATGTATAACCTAATTTTTGGCTGAAATCTGACAATTTCATTCATTCTGACGGAAAATATAGAACACTACCATTTTCAGCCACTAGATGACCCTTGACCAATATGGCAAGCCAAGTGCTGCCATGAGACATTTGGCTTGCCATACCAAACTTTAAATCAGCTGCATTTTGCCACGCCACCCAAACAAAATGCAGCTTATTTGACCATTAAAATGCATTTATTAAGGAAAAGTTCAACTGAGACAGACCTTTGCTATTATTTCTAGCAAATAAATTATTGTTTTTAAGTGTTAATCTCGTCAAAGTCCTCCCGTGCACACTCTTACGACGTGCCAAAAATCAATTTGCTGCCAAATGGCAAACACCAGGCCCCATATTTCCCAGTGGTCAGCAGAAACACATAATAGATGCGACTTATATGGGGAAGTAACTTTTATTCATGTTTTTTTTTCCACTGTATTAGACACATTTGGACTGATGCAACTTATACAGCGGTGTGACATGTACTGTGTAAAGTATGGTAACTGGTAGCATCCCTAACCTTGCAATAAACACAGTAACAGACTTTATGGTTATCTAAAAAATAAAAATAATATTAATAAAGTTTATTTATAGTTGGATTTCAATCTTCAACCACCTCTTTCTGCTAGGCCCTTCAGGAAACACCTGTAGACTAGAAAACATTGTCTACATTGAGTCTATCATGCATTGTGCACAAGAATAAAATGAAAATGAACAATGCACGTTTCAGATTTCTTTATTCAGTTTGAGAAAATGCTGACAGTGTCACTGGTAAAAAAAAAAGTTTGATTTTGTAAATCAAAACATTCATTCAACAAATACAAATGTTATCAATGAAGAAGTTTGGTCATTACGCAACATGTCTGAGTTAAATAAACTGCTCAGCTGTACAAATGTTTAATAGCTTCCTTTGCAGTTGTCACTACAGGTAGTCCTCGACTTACAACAGAGTTCCGTTCCTACGCTTCGTCGTAAAGCAAATTTCGACGTAACTCGGAACATATGTCCAAACTGCATCTTATGTACGTACAGTCCTGTATTTTACCAAGCACTTAGCCTATCCTAACACAGTACCCTACATATTTATCAAAACACACATACATTTGGAGCCATAATAAAGTGAAAAAAGAGTTAATAACCTACTGGGAGCTGGTGAAGACTTCCTCCGTCTTTTAGCATGTTAGCTCGGTTCTCCTCCAACATCTGAGACTGCCTGTACTTCGCGCGGTCCAGAGGGTTTACACTTCTGCCGTCAAGCTACTGCTTCTGCCATCAAAACAGGAAGGAACTCGGAACTCGGCTTTTCAAAATAAATATTTTCAAAATATTTTTTTATAATGGAGATGCGTGTCGTAACCACGAAACGTCGTAACTCGAGACCGTCGTAAGTCGAGGACTACCTATACTTTAAAGATGGGATGTGGACTTATTTATTCATGCAACCGTTTTCTCCAGCATGCTTTTCTTTTTTTCTATTTGTATCAAATGTGTTTTTCATGTGATGATTTATTGTTTTTCACATCTCCTAATCAATGCAATCTAATATTCTTGTGAATGACGTGTCAAGTTAGTGTTTTTAGAGGAAAAAGAAGCATCAAATTCTTGCATTTCAGTTTTTTTAGTCTGCTGAAAAAACTCAGGACATTACTTTAAAAATATATATTCTCTTAAACTGTCTTTTTGTTTCACTTTATTTCATCTTGCTGACCTTACTTTCTTGCTGAAACACAAGCACAGGTTTTGTAAATGGGACAACAGTCCAGCAGAGTTCAAATCTATCTGGTCTTGCAGGGAGCCGACATGCACCATACCAGAGTTCTGGCACTTGGTTGCCCAACATGATTTCTGCTATAATTAATGTAATTAGTTACACCTGTGTTTGACAAACCATGACATGCACAGAAAAGTCTGCTTCCAGCACACCAATTGTGCACATCTCCTCTCAATAAGCTGCAGTGGAGAGAGGGTGAGGTGTGTTAACTCCACATGTAACCGTGCGGTCCTCTGACCTGAACAGTGGAACAAACCCTGCCATGCATCTGTCGATGAAACAGCACAGTTGTGAAACTCAAAAGTTACTACAGTCTGCTTTAAACCAAACCACACAACTATCATGCTCGATTGTGTCTGAACATATTCAGTAACTTCATCATAACAGCTACATGACTACTGGAAGTTTTTGAACAAACTGAAAAATATAAAACAGATTTTACACACCTGTGTGTAATTTTATGACCTACTGAAAAGCAGCAAAGAAAGCAGCACACAGCTTTCATATATCATCGAAACAATTATCCTGTTGTTTCTTCTTTAACCTTCTTTGGCTAATTTGGCTGAATTCACCAAGTTTGACAAATATGTTAAATGGACTATACTTCAATTTAATTCAACCTGTTACGTGGGCACACTTTTTTCAGTCTTTTGTTTGTTTGTTATTTTTATTTTTGGCACCTTTTTGACAGTTCACTGGTGAAGGGGGCGGGGCTCAGCCACACAAGTGGTTTTAGCTGAGCTGGCAGCACACCTGGGGGTGATGAGAAGATTGATTGACTGCAGAGATGGATTGATGGAGTAGCGTGTGTTGGGAGCGGCTGTGAGGCTTTTGGGCTGTGGGAGCTGCTATGTGAAAACGTGTAAAGGAAGGATTTCAATTTGAGACGGTGCGGGTGGACTCTGGGGGAACAGAGTCCTCACCTCGGGCTGATCACCCAGAGGGGGGCGTCGGATGTTTTGGCCGGGAGGAAGAGGAAAAGTTTGTCCTGGATGAACGGCTGGACGCAGTAATGTACCGGGGAGTTTACACGCCTGCTGGCCGGGAGGAACAGGGTTTGTCCTGATGAACCGGCTGGACGCAGTGGGGAGTTTACACGCCTACAGAAATCAACCACCTACAGAAAAATCACAAGTGGTGCGTTTTTAAGAAAAGAGAAAAACTATAAAGAAAAGCAACAACAACAATTAATGAACAGATCATCTGACGGATGAAGCACCGTGCGGGCTCGCCCCTTTAAAGATGTCAGCTGGTGGAGAAACTCTGATCGGACATCTTAAGGTAAGCCCCAAACCTCACTCTGTGTTCTGTCAGGTGCCTGTTTAGTTTCTTTCTTTTCTTTTTTTCTTATCACACACTTTTAGTTGCGACCACTACTCTCCATTAAGATAAGAACGAGCTGGGAGAGAAGTAGTTTCGTAACAAACCTTTATTTAGACATCTAAATCACATTGAGCCTTGAAGAAACTGCGGGAGTGGATTTTGTTGTCTTTCCCATAATGCTTAGCGGGTTTTTCGTTTTCCAGCTGCACCATGAGTGAGAAGGATGTCTGTGATATAGACCTGCCTCTTGTGCGCTATTAAAGTTTGGGTGTTTCCTGTTGTGAGGACCAGAGTGGCTTCACTGGGTTTAACTCACACATTGTTAAAATGGTGGAACACATGCGCTCTTTGAAGCCAGATTGGAAATATTGGCAGGTTGGATCAGAAAATCCAATACTTAAATTATGCTGGTATTGGATACCTATCGGATTGGCCCCATCCCTAAAACAAATAATTCTAAAGAAACTCACCAGTGCTTTATCACATGCATACACTGATGGGACACACAGTGTATGAATGCCCAGAGTTCCTTCAGCATGTGAATGCTGCTGGATTTGAACCCCCAACTCTTGCATTGGAGGATGACTGCTCTAACCACTCAGCCACAGTCACCTCATATACAGATTTTTATTTTTATTTTTTGGTCAAAAATTGAACTCTGGTCAAAAATAAGTCGCCAGCATAGTAACACCGCAGCACGGTGGCTCAGTTGGTAGAGCTGGAATCTCACAGTGAGAAGGTTCCTGGTTCAAATCCCAGGCGGGGCCTTTCTGGGGGGAGTTTGCATGTTCTCTCCATGCATGTAGGTTTTCCTCAGGTACTCCTGTTTCCTCCCACAGACCAAAAACATGCATGTTAGATTGGTAACTCTAAATTGTCCCTAGGAGAGAGTGAATGGTTGTCTCGATGTGTCCCTGGGATGGACTGGAGACCTGTCCATGTGTCTCTGTGGTGGAGACCTGTCCATGTGTCTCTGTGGTGGAGACCTGTCCATGTGTCTCTGTGGTGGAGACCTGTCCATGTGTCTCTGTGGTGGACTGGAGCCTCTCACATAGTGACTAATGGACATGGGCAACAGCGACCCCCAACTCAGTTGTGAAGAAGTGGGGGAAGATTGGATGGACGGATGAACATTTTGTCATGTGTGGACATGAACGCTACCCTCTCAGTGCCAGGTCTTTTGTTGATTTCTTCACTAATGTCCATTTTGTCATTCTTTTATATGACCTTTGTCTCTTGCTCTTTTTTAATCACAAACTAGACAAAGTAAGCACAAGTGATTATTTTAAAGGAAGCAACAAGCAGAGATAACAGATGCAGTGGACAATCCTGAAATATTAAAAAATAAAGTTTTGTTGGTGTTAAGCTGGATCTTGACCTTTTGATTTTGTTTTCATCTCAATGCAAAAGAAAAGACCAAAACTAACCCTGCTGAGCACAAACACCAGGTTGTTCTACAGACTTTCCACAGATTTGTGAAACTACCCCGTGTGGCAGGCTCACACTGTATCAGAAGCGAAGCCAAAGTGTTTTAAATACTTGAAAAGCTTAAAACTATCTGAATTCTTAGTTGGTTAATTTTTACAATATGTGCAGCATTTTTTTCAACACATAAATTAATTTCACATTTCATAATATTTTTTTATTTAGCTCCGTTTAGCGTGGTATGTTTTGGAATCTGTTCATGACAAGGTTTGACACTCTGAAACAGATACACAGGAACTAAAAACAGACATTTTATTTTTATTACAAACGAGGACTATTTACAAACAACAGACAAATATATGAATTATAAATTAAATTATTCCAGTAGTTTTATGATAGAAAGGTGTTCAGTGGAAGAAACAAAAGACGTCAGGTCTTGCATCATGTTTGTGTTCAGTTTTTGTTCATACCCAGGCGTCTGATCAAAACACAAGACGCCAACGAGTGAAGTGACTTTATTTACCATACCATACCAACTTTATTTCTAAAGCACTTTATACAACCGTAGGACCAAAGTGCTGTACACAAACATAAAATGCAGTACAAAAACATAAAATAGAAAGGTCAGTTATAAAAACAACCCTTAAAATAATAAAGTTTCACACAATAAAAACAAAGTCAAACAATAAAAACAAAGTCAAAACAGCTCAGATTGCGCCAAAGCCAAAGAAAAGAGATGAGTTTTAAGAAGAGACTTAAAAACTGCAATGGAAGAGGCCTGTCTTATGTCACTCTGAAGGTCATTCCAGAGTTTAGGGGCAATCACAGAAAAAGCACGGTCACCTCTGAGCTTAAGCTTAGTTTTCGGGATTTTTTTTTTTCATTTAACCTTTATTTATACAGGCTAGCCTCGTTGAGTCACGGGGACTCATTTACAAGAGGGACCTGTCTCACTCACACCAAACAACCATCCACTCTCACACTCACACCTAGGGTCAATTTAGAGTCACCAATCAGCCTAACAAGCATGTTTTTTGGTCTGTGGGAGGAAACCGGAGTACCCGGAGGAAACCCACGCATGCACGGGGAGAACATGCAAACTCCACCCAGAAAGGCCCCGGACCGGGATTTGAACCGGCAACCTTCTCGCTGAGAGGCAGCAGCTCTACCAGTTGTGCCACCGTGCTGCCCACAGGGATCCTCAGAAGCTGCTGGTCAGCAGATCTGAGAGAACGGGAGGGAGTGTAAGATTGTAGTAGCTCAGTCAAGTAAGGAGGACAGTGGCCATTTAGAGCTTTAAACGTGAATAAAAGTATCTTAAAGTGAATCCTATAATATACTGGTAACCAATGCAAAGAGGCCAAAACAGGGGAAATACTGTCAAATTTCCATGTACCTGTTAGAAGTTGTGCGGCAGCATTTTGAACCCTTTCAAGCTGTGAAATGCATGAATCACTTATGCCAGCATAAAGTGCATTACAATAATCCAGCCGAGTGGTTACAAAAGCATGGATTGCTGTTTCAAAATGCTGCCTTGGAAGAATGGGTTTCACTTTAGCTAACTGCCTTAAGTGAAAAAAGCTGGATCTCACAACTGTTCTGATGTGAGAATCCAGCCTTAGATCTGCATCTATCTTTACCCCCAGATTCATAACAACTGGCTTGATATATGGAGTCAGTAGGTAGTCAACAGGTAAAGACTTTCCATATAACCTTCAAAAATCACTACCTCTGTCTTGTATTCATTTAGTTTCAAAAAAATTAGAGACATCCAGGTCTTCAAATCTCCCAAACATAGAAGCAAAGACTGGAGAGAAGTGGAGTCTGCTTTCTTGTCTGGAATATAAATCTGTGTATCATCTGCGTAGCAATGAAAGACAATCCCATACTTTCTAAAAACGGAGCAGAGAAGAAGAAGATACAACAGGAATAAAAGAGGGCCCAAAATTGAGCCCTGTGGAACATGGTTCAATAATGCTGGAAGCAGATGCAGGGACACAGAGTGTGTATGGTAGAATCAGGGATTTAAAGATTAGTTGTTCAAGGAGTAGACTTTTATGGCTTTCCGGAATATCTTGTCTTATAGATTTGGAGTTGGATCCAGACTGAATAGTGGGTGAGGCAGACCAAGGAAACCAGATAGAAGGTGAGTATTGGATGATGGTGGCAGGATGGACCTTTGAGCTGGATGATGGTTTGAGGGTTGTTCTGCACAGAGGCTTGAAGAGGGAGAAGACTCACAGGCACCGGGAGGCAAGAGGGAGGGGGTATGAGGCAGAACCAGAATGAAACTGGTTTCACGAAAACTACAAACTGTAATAATAATAATAATAATAATGAATTCAATTTATAACGCACTTTTCATTAATGAAAATCTCAAAGTGCTACAAGGAGCAACAGAATTAAATGACAATAAAACAGACAATAAAACAAATAATAAAACATTTAAAATCAATAACAATATCAGCTAAGATCAAAAGTAGAATCATGAGGAGGTAGAGTATGCTCGGTCGAAAAGAAAGGTCTTCAAGTCGCTCTTAAAGTCAACCACAGACTGTGGGGCTCTTAGACAGTCAGGAAGAGAGTTCCACAGGCGGGGGGCAGCCACACTGAAAGCCCGGTCTCCCATGGTCCTTAATTTGGTTCTCGGAATGTGAAGGAGATTGCTGTTCTGTGACCGCAGCGAACGGGTGGATGAGTATGGAATGAGAATATCCTTCAGATAATCTGGTGAAGTTCCGTGTAAGCATTGATGTGTAATGAGAGCAGTTTTGTACTGAATTCTGTAGGCAACAGGAAGCCAAATCCTGAAACTCACAACCTATAGGCTAGGCTGGACACAGTACTTTACCAAATGCTTCCCAGGGCCATAAGTACTGGAGTCTTCTCATCAAGGTGTCAGCTAGGAGTAATCAGCTGCCTCCTGATACTCAGGAAACTAAAAACAAACACCTAGAACTAAAAAATCTAGAACCCGTAGAGGTAGACCTCAGAACACCTCCTAGAAGGTGTTTTTTGCAGGAACAGGTGGTTTGATCTTTGTACCTCAGGGTTCACAAAGATCTGGCATCCATATATGGTAAATGGTAAATGGAGCTTATTTATATAGCGCTTTCCAGCCCTCTGTGTGTAGCCCCAAAGCGCTTTACAATACCAGCCATCCACCCATTCATTCAGACATTCATACACTGGCAGTGGTAAACTGCCTTGCAAGGCGCCATCCAGACCTACCGGGAGCAACTCTGGGTTAAGTGTCTTACCCAGGGACACAACGACACATGGTGGGCGGATGCGGGATTCGAACCTCCAACCTTCCGATCATATATCTGGAGTAAAAGTCGTCCAATGGTTGAGAGGTGATTTTTCTCAGAATGAAGGAAACATGCCAGCGACCCTAAAAGGAAGAAGTGGATAAAGATTATGGATTGATGGATGGATTCACCACCTGTGGGAGGGGCCAAAGGGGTCGGGTGCAATGTGAGATGGGTGGTGGCCGAGGGCGGGGACCCTGGCGGTCTGATCCTCGGCTACAGAAGCTGGCCATTGGGACATGGAATGTCACCTCTCTGGTGGGGAAGGAGCCTGAGCTAGTGTGTGAGGTTGAGAGGTTCCGACTAGAAATAGTCGGACTCACCTCAACGCATGGCTCTGGCTCTGGAACCAGTTTCCTTGAGAGGGGTTGGACACTCTTCCACTCTGGAGTTGCCCCTGGTGAGAGGCGCCGAGCAGGAGTGGGCATACTGGTTGCCCCCCATCTTGGTGCCTGTACGTTGGGGTTCACCCCGGTGAACGAGAGGGTAGCCTCCCTTCGCCTACGTGTGGGGGGACGGGCTCTGACTGTTGTTTGTGCCTATGCACCAAACGGCAGCTCAGACTACCCACCCTTTTTGGAGTCCTTGGAGGGGGTATTGGAGAGTGCGCCTCCTGGGGACTCCCTTGTTCTACTGGGGGACTTCAACGCTCACGTGGGCAATGACAGTGAGACCTGGAGGGGTGTGGTTGGGAGGAACGGCCCCCCTGATCTGAACCAGAGTGGTGTTCTGTTATTGGACTTCTGTGCTCGTCATGGATTGTCCATAACGAACACCATGTTCAGGCATAAGGGTGTCCATATGTGCTCTTGGCACCAGGACACCCTAGGTCGCAGTTCGATGATCGACTTTGTTGTCGTCTCATCTGATCTGCGGCCGCATGTCTTGGACACTCGGGTGAGGAGAGGGGCGGAGCTGTCAACTGACCACTACCTGGTGGTGAGTTGGCTCCGATGGTGGGGGAGGATGCCGGTCAGACCTGGCAGACCCAAACGTATTGTGAGGGTCTGCTGGGAACGTCTGGCAGAGTCTCCCGTAAGACGGAGCTTTAACTCCCACCTCCGGGAGAGCTTTGAACACGTTCCAAGGGAGGCGGGGGACATGGAGTCCGAGTGGGCCGTGTTCCGCGCCTCTATTGTCGAGGCAGCTTATCGGAGCTGTGGCCGCAAGGTTGTTGGTGCCTGTCGTGGTGGCAACCCTCGAACCCGGTGGTGGACACCGGCAGTGAGGGATGCTGTCAGGCTGAAGAAGGAGTCCTATTGGGCCTTTTTGGCTTGTGGGACCCCGGAAGCAGCTGATAGGTACCGGCAGTCCAAGCGGCATGCGGCTCGGGTGGTTGCTGAGGCAAAAACTCGGGCGTGGGAGGAGTTCGGAGAGGCCATGGAGAATGACTTCCGTACGGCTTCGAGGCGATTCTGGTCCACCATCCGGCGTCTCAGGGGGGGAAAGAGGTACGAGACCAACACCATTTATGGTGGAGGTGGCGTGCTGCTGACCTCAACTCGGGATGTTGTGAGTCGGTGGGCGGAATACTTCGAAGACCTCCTCAATCCTACTGGCACGTCTTCCACTGAGGAAGCAGAGCCTGGGGACTTTGGGTCGGGTTCTCCGATCTCTGGTGCTGAGGTCGCCGAGGTGGTTAAAAAGCTCCGCGGTGGCAAGGCTCCGGGGGTGGATGAGATTCGCCCGGAGTTCCTTAGGGCTCTGGATGTTGTAGGGTTGTGTTGGCTTACGCGACTCTGCAATATCGCGTGGACATCGGGGGCAGTTCCCTTGGATTGGCAGACTGGGGTGGTGGTTCCCCTATTCAAAAAGGGGGACCGTAGGGTGTGTTCCAACTATAGGGGGATCACACTCTTAAGCCTCCCTGGTAAGGTCTATTCAGGGGTTCTGGAGAGGAGGGTCCGTCGGATAGTCGAACCTCGGATTCAGGAGGAGCAGTGTGGTTTTCGTCCTGGTCGTGGAACACTGGACCAGCTCTACACCCTCAACAGGGTCCTGGAGGGTGCGTGGGAGTTTGCCCAACCAGTTTACATGTGCTTTGTGGACTTGGAGAAGGCATTCGACCGCGTCCCTCGGGGGGTTCTGTGGGGGGTACTCCGGGAGTATGGGGTACCAGGCCCTTTGATAAGGGCTGTTAGGTCCCTGTACGACCGGTGTCAGAGCTTGGTCCGCATTGCCGGCAGTAAGTCAGGCTCGTTTCCGGTGAGAGTTGGACTCCGCCAAGGTTGCCCTTTGTCACCGATTCTGTTCATAACTTTTATGGACAGAATTTCTAGGCGCAGCCAAGGTGTTGAGAGGATCCGTTTTGGTGGCCTTAGAATCGCTTCTCTGTTTTTTGCAGATGATGTGGTCCTATTGGCTTCATCAGTCTGTGATCTACAGCTTTCGCTGGAGCGGTTTGCAGCTGAATGTGATGCGGCCGGGATGAGGATCAGTTCCTCCAAATCCGAGGCCATGGTCTTGAGCCGGAAAAGGGTAGCATGCCCTCTCCGGGTCGGGGAGGAGGTCCTGCCCCAAGTGGAGGAGTTTAAGTATCTCGGGATCTTGTTCACGAATGAGGGAAAACTGGAGCGTGAGATCGATAGGCGGATAGGTGCAGCGTCCGCAGTGAAGCGGGCGCTGTACCGGTCTGTCGTGGTGAAGAGAGAGCTGAGTCAAAAGGCAAAGCTCTCAATTTACCGATCGATCTACGTTCCCACCCTCATCTATGGTCATGAGCTTTGGGTTATGACCGAAAGAACAAGATCTCGGATACAAGCGGCTGAAATGAGTTTTCTCCGCAGGGTGGCTGGACTCTCCCTTAGAGATAGGGTGAGAAGCTCAGTCATCCGGGAGGGACTCGGAGTAGAGCCGCTGCTTCTCCACATCGAGAGGAGCCAGTTGAGGTGGCTCGGGCATCTGGTTAGGATGCCTCCTGGACGCCTCCCTGGTGAGGTGTTCCGGGCATGTCCCACCGGGAGGAGACCCAGAGGAAGACCCAGGACACGCTGGAGGGACTATGTTTCTCGGCTGGCCTGGGAACGCCTTGGGATTCCCCCGGAGGAGCTGCTCCAAGTGGCTGGGGAGAGGGAAGTCTGGGCCTCCCTACTTAGGTTGCTACCCCCGCGACCCGACCCCGGATAAGCGGAAGAAGATGGATGGATGGATGGATGGATGGATTCAGCACATTCTCCCAGATGAAGCCAAAGACGGGTTCAGCTGTGCCTGGTCACGCTTATCTTGGAAAATCTGTTACAAAAGCAGCACATTTCATCTAAATCCTTTATCAAACTAAAGTTGTAAAAAAATAACAAAAAGACATTTGAAAAAAGAAAAAGTTAACTCACTTAAAATTGTACATCCCATAAAATTAGGAAGAGAAAATGGCAGATGATCCCCGAGTCTGGGGGTTGATCAGGAAGGAGACATGCAGTCGATCTGGATGATCAGCTGTGGCCAACAAGGAGAGTCTTTGTCTTCAAGAATGTCCTAAATATTCTCTTCAAGATTCATTAGATTCTGATCATTTTTTTGTTTAGCAATAGTTAAAGGTGCATAAAAAATCTGAGAAAAAGATAAAAAGGTTTTACGATATTGGATAGAGACAGTTTTACTTCTTGGTTTTGCCCGTATAGATTCACGTTTGGAATAACTGACATTAAAGACATTCCTCTTCTGCACTTTGAAGGCACAGTTTTATTTTGAAGGTACATTTTTATTAAGGATTATTTTAATTTATGGAATCAAAAGCTTGAACTTTAAAACTTTAATCCTCTCCATCCATCCATTATCTTTATCTGCTTCTTCCTTTTTCCGGTCACAGGGGTCACTGGTGCCCATGCATGTACAGCCATCACTGTGCGAGAGGCAGGGGACACCCTGGACATGTCTCCAGTCCATCACAGGGACACAGACAAAAAACATTCTCTCATTCTCTCTCACACCTAGAGACCATTTAGAGTTACCAATTGGCCAAACATCCACTCAAATAACCAGATATTGTCAATACTTTAGTATTAAAACAAAAACAACATTTATAAAAAAAACAACATTTATAAAAAAAAACACCATTAGATCTGCTAAACATCACAAAACCACAGGTAAAAATACCCAATGTGGGAGTTTGAGAGGTTCTCAGTGTTCAATAAAGATTTAGTTTCAACCTCTGATGCTGGAGGCAGAGAACAGGCTAAATGAAACATCACTGATTAAAACAAGCGCGAGCCCAAAAATGGAATGTACACCTATCAAAAGTCAAGAAAGAACAAAGAATAATTATTTAGCTTTTGAGAGTTCTGTAGTTGTTCAGAGTTCACTGAAGTTAGGTACACTGAGAAACTTCATGAAGTCAGAGTCACTCGTCAGATAAAAATAATTGTTTTAAGGGCCCCGATCGTTCCCATGGAGACAAGATTAAGAGTCTGTGACTGGCTGGAATTTACTCTTGTGCTTGTAGTCTGAGAGAAAAAAGACGAGTTTTCATGTGAGAGTAGAACAAATATACACACTGTGAATTAATCTATGTTCAATATTATCAAAAACATAAATCCCTGTTACATGCCCCAGGCATATAATTTATTTTAGTCAGGACACAATATTGTTTTGAGCAGAGGCATGAGCTGTTTAGGCTGTATGAGCCTAATTGATTGCAGCTGGTGCTCATTAGCTGTAGGTGGAGGCAGTGCTCTCTCTCTCTCCCTATATTAGGTTCTAAGCCACAGAGCAGAAAGAGGTTCCAAGTGAGAGTGGCAGCAAGCAGAGAGATCCAGAAGAGGTCTGAGCTGATCCAGGAGAAGGAGACCTGATGCAGGAGTTGCAGCAAGAGAAAGAGCTGCAGCATCAGAGGTCCAGCAGCCCCAGAACCAAATGCAGATGAATGAGCAGCTGATCCAAGCAGCTGCAGCAGTCTGGGATGAAGGAGCCTCAGGTCTGATGAATAAACAGCAAACCTGATGATGAAGCAGCAGCAGCAGAAGCTGAACAGAGGTCTGTAGCAGCAGCAGCAAAAGCAGCAGTGTGAAGAGGAGCCATGAAGCCAGTGTTTGGAGCCATTTGAGGTGGCCGTTTGTGAGCCGTTTGGAGCCATTTGATGTGGCCGTTTGGAGCCTTTTGAGGAGGCCGTTTGGAGCCATTTGAGGTGGCCGTTTGGAGCCTTTTGAGGAGGCCGTTTGAGCTGTGTAAAGAAGTCCGTATGAAGAAGCGGATGTCGTGAGACGAGCAGAAGTGCTGTCGTTTGGAGCTGGCGTGAGACCTGCTGCTGTGCGTTTGAAGAAGGAGCTGAATCCTTCTGTTGTGACCTGCTGCTGCATATTTAAGAAGAGGAAGCTGAATCCTTCCATTGTGGAGACCTGCTGGTTGATGAAAACCAAGAGCCGTGAGTGTCCTGCTGGACTTTGAGTTTTTTGTATTAAAGAAGCTGTTTTTTGAGAAGTCCAACTTTTTTCTTTAATCACCTTTTTTTTAGGACACAGACTCCAGAGAGCCTGAAATAAACATTTTTTTTTTAACATCCTTTCTGTGTCGTGTCCTTGTGTGCTACGTGCCTTCGGGTCGTAACATATAATGGGGGCTCGTCCGGGATTGGACTAATTGACTAATGAGCTAACCTTATATTTTTTTTTTCCCCTAATTTTTTGGTAAATTATAATGGGAGCTCGTCACATGTGCTATTTTTGGAGCTGTTTTTTTGCATTTTTGAGCTGACTTAGTAGTGCGAATTGTGTGTTCGCTGTCAGCTGGCTCTTTGTGAAACGTTCAGGACCAGCTTGGACGTTTGTGTTTTGAGTAGTTTATGTAACAGACGTTTTGTGGTAGTGAGCTGTTTAAAACAGTTTTTTTTCTACTACAATGGGGTTGGATAGGACAAACCGTTTGAATGAACTGGACATAAAACTGAGAGAGATGAAGATTAAGTTTGAACAACGAAGATTAGAATGTCAAAACAAGATTTATCAGAAAGAATTAGAGTTGGGTGTTGAACATGTCCCGTTTTATGAGGTGGGACTGTGCTCTAGCCTTTTTGTCGCAGACGTCCCTAAACTTGAGAAACCTAAACTTGAGAAACCTGAACTTGAGAAAAGTGAGAAACTTAAGAATGACTTGACTGTGGATTTGGTGTTGGTCACTCCAGAGGTGTCACCCCTAGTGGACGTGCAATGCAAAAATAATGATGATGACGATGATGACATTGATCTGAGTGACTGTTTTTTGCTTTTTTCTGAATTAGAAGACGTCCCAGTGAGCAATGTGAGCATTGTTTCAGAGGAGCCAAGCCTGACTGTCCATCCTGCTCCTCTGGTTAACTTTTCATCCTGTTCACAGGAGGTTGTGAGTGTGATGCTGGACGTCGTGGAACCTTTAGCTGAATCAACAGCAGAGAGTGATAGTTTGCTGTCTGTGAGAGATGACCTGGTGGAACAGTTTGATTATGTAGACAGTGATTGTGTTTTTGTTAACTCTCAATGTTTTGTCTGCAGGGTGCCTGATGACAGTGCTGGTACAGCTACAACGATATTACTGTCAAGTGATGGAACTTACAACACAGAGGCGGACAATATCCCTCTGGTTGTTGGAAAAAACCCTGATCTTCAGTCCGATATCACTAAACTGAATGTTGGTGAGTGTGCAGCTAAAAGGAGGCCTTGTGATGTACAACCTGACCGGCGACGACTTTTTGGGTTTCAGGTATTCTGAAGGCAACTATTAGTTGTGTGTGATATGTGTTGTTGGTTTTTTTGCTTGTTGTTAGTGTTAAGGTGTAGGTGTTAGGATTTTTTTTGGTTTCATTTACATGGGTGATGAGCCTGGTGTAGTATGGCTGCATCTCCCATGTAATTTCTTATGTGGGGGGGTGTTACATGCCCCAGGCATATAATTTATTTTAGTCAGGACACAATATTGTTTTGAGCAGAGGCATGAGCTGTTTAGGCTGTATGAGCCTAATTGATTGCAGCTGGTGCTCATTAGCTGTAGGTGGAGGCAGTGCTCTCTCTCTCTCCCTATATTAGGTTCTAAGCCACAGAGCAGAAAGAGGTTCCAAGTGAGAGTGGCAGCAAGCAGAGAGATCCAGAAGAGGTCTGAGCTGATCCAGGAGAAGGAGACCTGATGCAGGAGTTGCAGCAAGAGAAAGAGCTGCAGCATCAGAGGTCCAGCAGCCCCAGAACCAAATGCAGATGAATGAGCAGCTGATCCAAGCAGCTGCAGCAGTCTGGGATGAAGGAGCCTCAGGTCTGATGAATAAACAGCAAACCTGATGATGAAGCAGCAGCAGCAGAAGCTGAACAGAGGTCTGTAGCAGCAGCAGCAAAAGCAGCAGTGTGAAGAGGAGCCATGAAGCCAGTGTTTGGAGCCATTTGAGGTGGCCGTTTGTGAGCCGTTTGGAGCCATTTGATGTGGCCGTTTGGAGCCTTTTGAGGAGGCCGTTTGGAGCCATTTGAGGTGGCCGTTTGGAGCCTTTTGAGGAGGCCGTTTGAGCTGTGTAAAGAAGTCCGTATGAAGAAGCGGATGTCGTGAGACGAGCAGAAGTGCTGTCGTTTGGAGCTGGCGTGAGACCTGCTGCTGTGCGTTTGAAGAAGGAGCTGAATCCTTCTGTTGTGACCTGCTGCTGCATATTTAAGAAGAGGAAGCTGAATCCTTCCATTGTGGAGACCTGCTGGTGTGATGAAAACCAAGAGCCGTGAGTGTCCTGCTGGACTTTGAGTTTTTTGTATTAAAGAAGCTGTTTTTTGAGAAGTCCAACTTTTTTCTTTAATCACCTTTTTTTTAGGACACAGACTCCAGAGAGCCTGAAATAAACATTGTTTTTTTTTAACATCCTTTCTGTGTCTGGTGTCCTTGTGTGCTACGTGCCCTCGGGTCGTAACAATCCCCATGGCCTGTTTTCATATACGAGCGCAAATTATAATCACAGATATTAAAGGTTGTGGACTATGGCCTTTACTGTAGCCTCAGGCAGTTTAATCATGACCTGAATGGGTTTAAATTTCAGTTTTGTTTACCGTATTTTCCTGAATATAGGTCGCACCTGAATATAGGTCGCATTGTCCAAATATTGCCAAAAATTTGGAAAAATCCATATATAGGTCGCAACTGAATATAGGTCGCACCTACGTCAAAATGTGGACCGTGTTTAGCTCTGCTGCAAATGTCTCTTCCACAGGAGCGCACAGCAAGGCTTTTAAGAAGATTAACACTTAAAAACAATTGTTTGTTTGATAAAAATTATAGCAAATATGTGTCTGAGCTGAACTTTTCTTTAATAAATGAACAATTTTAGCAGGATAAACACCTAAAAATATATATTGTTAGCTGACATTATTGTAAGAGTGTGTCTCAGTTTAACTTTTGTTAATAAATGATTACAAATCAGCTTATTTTATAAAAAGCCATAGATGGGTTGCACCTGAATATAGGTCGCAGGACATGCAAAAATGATAAAAAGCCGCAACCTATATTCCGGAAAATACGGGTACTTAATCTTCTGTGGTTGAATATGACAAAAATACTGAAAATATGAGATATAAATGGGTCAATAAGACAGCTTTATATATTTGAATTAAAATCCAAAATCTGAATAAATATAACTGACACAGCAGGTGAGAGGTTGACTTAGAAGAAAGAGTAGAGGATAACTGGAAGAGTGTTGAAACACAGCCCACCCACAGCTGCACAGCTGGATGTTTGCTTAGGATCCATGTCAACAATCAAGAGACTGAGATCAAGACATCGTGACCAAACACCGCTCCGTTGCCACTAAAAGATGCAAACACCTAAAGCTAAAAAACTGAGGAAGAAATATTCTGAAGGAATACATGTCTGCCTTCATGGCCTGAGGGAACGTCATATCTCTTCAAACCAGAATACCAAACAAAAACTCAAGGGGAGAGAGGAGCTACTCCTCTAATGCACACTGTGTGGATTTGTGTTAGAAAAACATAAAATTGGCACATAATGAAATCACCGTTCAATAACGACTGGCATTGCAGGAAAAGGAATTGCTTTGTATTCTTTTTCAGGGGTTTGGAGTCATTGGGCGACTCCAGAGGACACACATCATGTATCCTGACCTTGAAAAGGTATTCAGGTGAGCTTTGGGAAATAGCTTTTGAAGAGTGACATAAAACCCCAGTCCATCACTGCCCTGGAAAAGTGCTGGTCTGATCCGCGCTTGTTATCTTGCCGAAGGTGAATAAAGACTCCCCGACAACACTAGAACTCAATTGCCTGTGCTTATTATCCTTTGGCATATAAACACCTCACGTTTTGCTTGCTGCATGAGCTGACCTCTATTCCATCACTTAAATGTGATGATAAGATGGAGGAGACTGGGGCAGACTTATTCATGTTTAACCAACACAAGGCCAATACAATCCACGTGAAAACTGTTAGGTCAGTCATGTTGATGCACCCAAACAGTACCAGTCAAATGGAGTTTCTGTTAGAAGGTTGCACGTTTGATGAAACCTTGATGTTTTGCTACACGGTTCTGTAAATAGATGTAGTGCACAACACATCAAAACCATGTCTTTATACAATGTTCTGAACTACAAGTAACACTGAGCACGAATATTCTCATTATTTTACTTCCCAAGAGAGGTCAGAGGTTTCGGCTGAGTTGGGGCTGGTAGATATCAGTTAGTTGAAAAAGGATTTTGTTTAGGGTTAGGGTTGGGGTTAGGGTTAGGGTATTGTGTGTAGTCGCTGGTGGGGCTCGTCCAGTTCTCCCCCTTGGTCGGATCTGGGGAGTGGGTGAGTGGCTCGTCCTGTTCGGGTGACCCTGGGGACTCTGGGCTCGGGGTCCTTCTTGGGGTCTTAGGCTTTGATTGCCCCTTCGTCTGCCTCGGGCCTTGGGGGGGCGGATCTCTGATGCTTCACGGTCGCTACTGAATGTTCTATTGGAGGAACCTTATTCACTTATGCATGCTCACAGCCACACACAAATGGATGCAGGGATGTATATGTAGATATCATATGCAGATATATAGATGGATATGTGATATGAATGTATATGTATGTATACTGTATTTATATTTGTAGGTATGGGTATGTTTATTTATGGAAATCTACTGCAAGGTCATGAATATTATTAGTCTTTATGAATGTGTGTTTGTTGCTGTGTTCTGTCATGTGCTTTGCAGGATTGCGGACGGAGGTTGGGTGTGTTTGCCTTGTGCTCTTTTTGTGGATAATTGTTGTGTTTTGTTGTCTTACTTTCTACTCTTTCCTTTCTCTCTATTAAAAAAAATCATATCGGTGTGAGAGGATGGCTGTAAGGTGAGAAGGGAGGCCATCTATAATGGAAAAAAAAGGATTTTTTTTTACACTAGGTGACAAAGCAGTTAAGCTTTTAGAAGGAATGCTTGGATGTAGTTTGGTAAACTTGCAGACCAGCAATGCATATGTTAATGATTTGATGTTATGGAATGTGCAAAGAGCTGGCACATCTAGAATGAGCACCAGAGCGCATGTAAAGGAGACATGTTGAGTGGAGGGTGGTATGGTGACTCTCGGTAAGAAGGTTGCTGGTTAAAATCCTGGCCAGGGTCCTTTCTGGGTGGAGTTTGCATGTTCTGTCCGTGTAGCGTGAGTTTTCTCCGAGTACTCCGGTTTCCTCCCACGGACTAAAAACATGCATGTTAGACTGGTTGGTGACTCTAAATTGTCCTTAGGTGAGAGAGAGTGAATGGTTGTCTCACTTGTCTCTGTGTGTCCCTGTGATGGACTGGAGACCTGTCCAGGTACCTGGATGCTGAGTGAAGTAATAGTCAGGCAGTTTCCAGACCACCCAAAATCAGTGAAAACAACAAACATAGGTCATCAGACAAACTAGAGATTGTGTAGATATATTAGACAATATTTAACATACTTTATGTGGTAGTTATTTTGTTGATTTGCATGTGTGGGACATACAGATGTCACAGCAGTAGTGTTAGAGACAGTGCATATATGTGAAAACACCAAACTAATAATGAGTCCAACAGCTCTTAGCCAGTTCCTACAGAGTTAGCTCTTGGAGTGTTTGATCGCTAAAGGAACTAGCTCTGTAAATGTTCACATATAAATAATTTTAATAATAACAAATAATTTTATTTTTGTGCACCAAAAAATAAGTTGGTCTATTTATTGTTTTTGAAGTTATCCAGCTCACAAACTTTACTGGGTATAATGCAGCCATCTTGGATTTTGACGTGGCAACCCAGCATCTACAAAGTACAGTACTTACATTTAGATGTTGCCACTCACCAAAATGGAAGTTTTCATGCTCAGAGCGTGCACGGGTGGACGGACAAATGAACCATAGGAGGGAGCACATTTCCATTTCCCCCTGTAACACTATGACAGGATAAGTGGTCAAAGAAATAATTTGAAAGGACTAGTAGTAAAACCTAATATTGTCTGATACTAGTCAACATTTAATTTGTACATGTACTTTCACTACACGATAAAATTTCTGGTCTGTGAAAGGTTTATTTAAACAACTTGATGGTGGAAACAGCGAATCAGCATGTTACAATGACTGTCTCAAAATACAATTTTTCATCATGTTCTTTTGCTCGTTTGCTTTTTGTCAAATCAAACAAACATTCAGTCACAATCTTTTGTTTCTGCCAGCCAGCGTGTTTAGGATTAAATCTAATGCTTACAAGGTTCTTGAAAAGAGCAAAAAAGCTGTTAGTCTCATATTTTCTTGGGTTGTTTTTCCCCAACAAAGCTTGAGCTGCTAATTTATTTTGAATTTTTGTATCCTCCTCATCATAAATTTATTCTGCCATCTTGTCAATTTAACATTTGGAGCATGAAAAGCCAATTAAAATACAGTCGAGTTTGTGCCTAATGTTCTGCAATGAAGTAAAAGTGACAAAACTTCCCTCTTTATTTAAATAAGTTCCACTGCATTAATTGTGCCTTGATGCAATATGAATACATGACATTTACACAGACAATAAAATCACAGATTACTGTAAACTGATTGATTTATAATCAATAAAAGTGTGTAATATATCCTAATTTTGAATTCTATATTATCACGTTTTCCTCTGTCATGCTGGTTACACAAATATTCCATCAAGATGGACATTTGCTGCTCTGGATGCAAGTGGGTGGTTTGATTCTGTGATTTGCAATCAGTGAGGGTGACAAAACATCTTCGCATGCCATGTGGCCACATTTTGAAATATGCAAAGGAAGCAATAATCCTGAGACATGCACACCAACATATACAGTACTTGTGTGTGTGTGGTCCTTCAAGGGGTGTTGCAAAACATTCAAATGAGTATTTTCTTAGCTAAATAGGCAGGAGCTGCTTATTGTCATCATTCTGGAAATTTATTTTGTGTAGTACACAAACAGGCTATTGCAAGAATTGTAGAATATTTGAATTGTACGTAAAATTAGAAACAAGTTTTTGCAAAAATGCACACACATTACTTGATATACATACACATTTAAACACACTTATATAAATACACACACACACACATATGTGTGTCCTTCATTTATCATGGGGGATCCATACCTGAAACCCTGCAATAATAATAATAATAACAACAATAACAGCAACTAACAAAACCAACAACACACAATAGATATGTAACAATTCTTTACTGGTACTGCCTGAGTCATTGTACTTGTATGTTTGACTATCCTTAATCAAGGTACTGTAATTGTTAATTATTTCT
>JBBPBX010011056.1:28977-48619 GCA_038048925.1 Garcialebias charrua | reverse complement strand
AGACCAGAACCAGAACCAGGACCAGAACCAGAACCAGAACCAGGACCAGGACCAGAACCAGGACCAGGATCAGACCAGAACCAGAACCAGGACCACAACCAGAACCAGAACCAGAACCAGAACCAGAACCAGGACCAGAACCAGAACCAGGACCAGGATCAGACCAGAACCAGAACCTGGCTCGGTTTTAAAGAAGTCCAGACCCGTGTGAGGAAAGACTCAGCAGCGTCCAGACCTCGGGGCTGATTGAGAACAGGATTAACTCTGGAGCTTCAGGGCCTCCCAGGTTTAGTTTGTTTAAAGGTTCTTCTTTCACTCTTTGTTTTCTCTGCAGGTCCAGTTTGATCCGTGGACCCGGTTCACCCAGAGACCACCTCAGAACAAAGCCCAACAGAACATTGGTCACGCTGGACCAGGTTTCAGACCCGGCCTCATCGTGTTGGAGGAACATCAAGGTGAGGAGTCCCAGCTGGACTCAAAGAACCCCAGAGGAGTCCAGATGACATCACTTTTAAAGAAACCCTGCAGGTTCTGACCCGGTCCAGAGGAACACATCCAATCAACACATCAGTAAATAAAATCCTCTCCATAAACGTTATGAACAGAATCGATGACGATGGGCAGCTTGAGTCCAACTCCCACCCTGAAGGTCTGACTTACTGCCAGCATGAGAACCAAACTCTCAGCGCTTGTACAGAGACTGAACAGCTCGTAACAACACAGTAACCGTGTTGTAACAATACAGTAACCGTGTTGTAACAATACACTAACCGTGTTGTAACAATACACTAACCGTGTTGTAACAATACAGTAACCGTGTTGTAACAATACACTAACCGTGTTGTAACAATACAGTAACCGTGTTGTAACAATACAGTAACCGTGTTGTAACAATACAGTAACCGTGTTGTAACAATACAGTAACCGTGTTGTAACAATACAGTAACCGTGTTGTAACAATACAGTAACCGTGTTGTAACAATACAGTAACCGTGTTGTAACAATACACTAACCGTGTTGTAACAATACAGTAACCGTGTTGTAACAATACAGTAACCGTGTTGTAGCAATACAGTAACCGTGTTGTAACAATACAGTAACCGTGTTGTAACAATACAGTAACCGTGTTGTAACAATACAGTAACCGTGTTGTAACAATACAGTAACCGTGTTGTAACAATACAGTAACCGTGTTGTAACAATACACTAACCGTGTTGTAACAATACAGTAACCGTGTTGTAACAATACAGTAACCGTGTTGTAACAATACAGTAACCGTGTTGTAACAATACAGTAACCGTGTTGTAACAATACAGTAACCGTGTTGTAACAATACAGTAACCGTGTTGTAACAATACAGTAACCGTGTTGTAACAATACAGTAACCGTGTTGTAACAATACAGTAACCGTGTTGTAACAATACAGTAACCGTGTTGTAACAATACAGTAACCGTGTTGTAACAATACAGTAACCGTGTTGTAACAATACAGTAACCGTGTTGTAACAATACAGTAACCGTGTTGTAACAATACACTAACCGTGTTGTAACAATACAGTAACCGTGTTGTAACAATACAGTAACCGTGTTGTAACAATACAGTAACCGTGTTGTAACAATACAGTAACCGTGTTGTAACAATACAGTAACCGTGTTGTAACAATACAGTAACCGTGTTGTAACAATACAGTAACCGTGTTGTAACAATACACTAACCGTGTTGTAACAATACAGTAACCGTGTTGTAACAATACAGTAACCGTGTTGTAACAATACAGTAACCGTGTTGTAACAATACAGTAACCGTGTTGTAACAATACAGTAACTGTGTTGTAACAATACAGTAACCGTGTTGTAACAATACAGTAACCGTGTTGTAACAATACAATAACCGTGTTGTAACAATACAGTAACCGTGTTGTAACAATACAGTAACCGTGTTGTAACAATACACTAACCGTGTTGTAACAATACAGTAACCGTGTTGTAACAATACAGTAACCGTGTTGTAACAATACAGTAACCGTGTTGTAACAATACAGTAACCGTGTTGTAACAATACAGTAACCGTGTTGTAACAATACAGTAACCGTGTTGTAACAATACAGTAACCGTGTTGTAACAATACAGTAACCGTGTTGTAACAATACACTAACCGTGTTGTAACAATACAGTAACCGTGTTGTAACAATACAGTAACCGTGTTGTAACAATACAGTAACCGTGTTGTAACAATACAGTAACCGTGTTGTAACAATACACTAACCGTGTTGTAACAATACAGTAACCGTGTTGTAACAATACAGTAACCGTGTTGTACAATACAGTAACCGTGTTGTAACAATACAGTAACCGTGTTGTAACAATACAGTAACCGTGTTGTAACAATACAGTAACCGTGTTGTAACAATACAGTAACCGTGTTGTAACAATACAGTAACCGTGTTGTAACAATACAGTAACCGTGTTGTAACAATACAGTAACCGTGTTGTAACAATACAGTAACCGTGTTGTAACAATACAGTAACCGTGTTGTAACAATACAGTAACCGTGTTGTAACAATACAGTAACCGTGTTGTAACAATACAGTAACCGTGTTGTAACAATACAGTAACCGTGTTGTAACAATACAGTAACCGTGTTGTAACAATACAGTAACCGTGTTGTAACAATACAGTAACCGTGTTGTAACAATACAGTAACCGTGTTGTAACAATACAGTAACCGTGTTGTAACAATACAGTAACCGTGTTGTAACAATACAGTAACCGTGTTGAAATAACCGTGTTGTAACAATACAGTAACCGTGTTGTAACAATACAGTAACCGTGTTGTAACAATACAATAACCGTGTTGTAACAATACAGTAACCGTGTTGTAACAATACAGTAACCGTGTTGTAACAATACAGTAACCGTGTTGTAACAATACAGTAACCGTGTTGTAACAATACAGTAACCGTGTTGTAACAATACAGTAACCGTGTTGTAACAATACAGTAACCGTGTTGTAACAATACAGTAACCGTGTTGTAACAATACAGTAACCGTGTTGTAACAATACAGTAACCATGTTGTAACAATACAGTAACCGTGTTGTAACAATACAGTAACCGTGTTGTAACAATACAGTAACCGTGTTGTAACAATACAGTAACCATGTTGTAACAATACAATAACCGTGTTGTAACAATACAATAACCGTGTTGTAACAATACAGTAACTGTGTTGTAACAATACACTAACCGTGTTGTAACAATACAGTAACCGTGTTGTAACAATACAGTAACCGTGTTGTAACAATACAGTAACCAAGTTGTAACAATACAGTAACCGCGTGTTGTAACAATACAGTAACCGTGTTGTAACAATACAGTAACCGTGTTGTAACAATACACTAACCGTGTTGTAACAATACAGTAACCGTGTTGTAACAATACAATAACCGTGTTGTAACAATACAGTAACCGTGTTGTAACAATACACTAACCGTGTTGTAACAATACACTAACCGTGTTGTAACAATACAGTAACCGTGTTGTAACAACACAATAACCGTGTTGTAACAATACAGTAACCGTGTTGTAACAACACAATAACCGTGTTTCCATCTATCTTCAATTCGGATTTTGAGCGAATTTTTGAAAATTCGCAAAAATGTAAATAAAAATTAATGCGAATCAGAAGTGTTTCCATCAACTGGCTTGAAGCGAATCCACCAGGCCACGCAAAGCATCATTACGTCAGACGTCAGCGTCATTACGTCAGACGTCAGCGTTACACATATCTACAGTAAACAGGAAGTAGCGGTTGAAAACAAGAACCGAACCACACATCTTGGCAAAATGGAGAGAAAACAGGTAGTCCCCGACTTACAAGCGAGTTCCGTACCTGCGAGTCGCTCGTAAGACGAAAATTCGTACATCGGAACATGAAACACGTGTTCTCGTAAGTCCGGATTTTCGGTCGTAAGTCGGAAAATTTAAGCTAGCGCTACTACGAACACTCGTTTTTAATCAAAAACGTTCATACTAGTTCATGAACATGCTCAGAAACTTGTTTCCAAACGGTTAGCTAACACACTTTCATCTAAAAACACAAAAAAGTGCTGTATTTTTACAAATTTACTGCTCGTTCGCTAGCTCGTAAGTCCGGGACCTCGGATGTAAGAGCGCTCTTTTGTCGACATCTAAACAACATTATATTTCCTGTACGTCCAAACAGAAACTCCATCCTGAGTTTGTTTTCTGACTCTGAAGTCAATAAGTGGAGAACTGCTTACCTTAAATAACCCTTAAGTCCTAAAGCTAAAGAAATACATTTTAAAATTCTCAATAACATTTTTCCATCCAGAGAACTATTAAGACAGAGATTTAATTTAGACGCTAACAACTGTATTTTTGTGACAATGATATTGAAACAATACGGCATGCGGCTCGGGTGGTTGCTGAGGCAAAAACTCGGGCATGGGAGGAGTTCGGAGAGGCCATGGAGAACGACTTCCGTACGGCTTCGAGGCGATTCTGGTCCACCATCCGGCGTCTCAGGGGGGGAAAGCGGTACGCGACCAACACCATTTATGGTGGGGATGGCGTGCTGTTGACCTCAACTCGGGATGTTGTGAGTCGGTGGGCGGAGTACTTCGAAGACCTCCTCAATCCTACTGGCACGTCTTCCACTGAGGAAGCGGAGCCTGGGGACTTTGGGTCGGGCTCTCCAATCTCTGGAGCTGAGGTCACCGAGGTGGTTAAAAAGCTCCGCGGTGGCAGGGCTCCAGGGGTGGATGAGATTCGCCCTGAGTTCCTTAGGGCTCTGGATGTTGTGGGGTTGTGTTGGCTTACGCGACTCTGCAATATCGCGTGGACATCGGGGGCAGTTCCCTTGGATTGGCAGACTGGGGTGGTGGTTCCCCTATTCAAAAAGGGGGACCGTAGGGTGTGTTCCAACTATAGGGGGATCACACTCTTAAGCCTCCCTGGTAAGGTCTATTCAGGGGTTCTGGAGAGGAGGGTCCGTCGGATAGTCGAACCTCGGATTCAGGAGGAGCAGTGTGGTTTTCGTCCTGGTCGTGGAACACTGGACCAGCTCTACACCCTCAACAGGGTCCTGGAGGGTGCGTGGGAGTTTGCCCAACCAGTTTACATGTGCTTTGTGGACTTGGAGAAGGCATTCGACCGCGTCCCTCGGGGGGTTCTGTGGGGGGTACTCCGGGAGTATGGGGTACCAGGCCCATTGATATGGGCTGTTAGGTCCCTGTACGACCGGTGTCAGAGCTTGGTCCGCATCGCTGGCAGTAAGTCAGGCTCGTTTCCAGTGAGAGTTGGACTCCGCCAAGGTTGCCCTTTGTCACCGATTCTGTTCATAACTTTTATGGACAGAATTTCTAGGCGCAGCCAAGGTGTTGAGAGGATCCGTTTTGGTGACCTTAGAATCGCTTCTCTGTTTTTTGCAGATGATGTGGTCCTACTGGCTTCATCAGTTCGTGATTTACAACTTTCACTGGAGCGGTTTGCAGCCGAGTGTGATGCGGCCGGGATGAGGATCAGTTCCTCCAAATCCGAGGCCATGGTCTTGAGCCGGAAAAGGGTAGCATGCCCTCTCCGGGTCGGGGAGGAGGTCCTGCCCCAAGTGGAGGAGTTTAAGTATCTCGGGGTCTTGTTCACGAATGAGGGAAAACTGGAGCGTGAGATCGATAGGCGGATAGGTGCAGCGTCCGCAGTGAAGCGGGCGCTGTACCGGTCTGTCGTGGTGAAGAGAGAGCTGAGTCAAAAGGCAAAGCTCTCAATTTACCGATCGATCTACGTTCCCACCCTCATCTATGGTCATGAGCTTTGGGTTGTGACCGAAAGAACGAGATCTCGGATACAAGCGGCTGAAATGAGTTTTCTCCGCAGGGTGTCTGGACTCTCCCTTAGAGATAGGGTGAGAAGCTCAGTCATCCGGGAGGGACTCGGAGTAGAGCCGCTGCTTCTCCACATCGAGAGGAGCCAGTTGAGGTGGCTCGGGCATCTGGTTAGGATGCCTCCTGGACGCCTCCCTGGTGAGGTGTTCCGGGCATGTCCCACCGGGAGGAGACCCAGAGGAAGACCCAGGACACGCTGGAGGGACTATGTTTCTCGGCTGGCCTGGGAACGCCTTGGGATTCCCCCAGAGGAGCTGCTCCAAGTGGCTGGGGAGAGGGAAGTCTGGGCCTCCCTACTTAGGCTGCTACCCCCGCGACCCGACCCCGGATAAGAGGAAGAAGATGGATGGATGGATGGATGGATATTGAAACAACAGACCATCTCTTCTTCTACTGTGTACACACTAAAACGTTCTGGGAAAACTTTCAGGCCTGGTTCTCAACTAAACATCTCCTTCTCCATCCACTAAAAAGAGAGGATGTAATATTTGGAACCACCCTCAGAGACAGAAGAGCTGACCTCATACTGAACAACCTGTTGATCCTCGCTAAATACTTCATCCATTCTTGTAAATGGGGAAACAGAAAACCTGACTTTTCAACCTTTCAACGCCAGCTGATGGACAACCACCTAAAAACATTAAAACTGATGAAAAGCAAGATGAGTATACAGCTTCTCAATGCTTATGAAGAACTGAACTTTATTTAATAATTAGAGCCCCTTCTGTGTATGATTTTATTTTTTCTATTTTTTTTATTTATTTTTTGTCTTTTCTTTCTTAAACATGTTGTGTTATTTTCTCTCAATTTTTCTTATATGTGCCTCATACTTGCAAAACACTTTATTTCTGTTGTATATGCCACATGTTTTGTTTGTAAATTTTGCTCAAACTTTAATAAAAAATAAAAAAATTTTTTTTTTTTTTTAAAAGAGCGCTCGGAAGTCGGGGACTACCTGTATTTCAGGAATGTGTTGCTATCAGGCAAGTTGTATTTATTCTGTCATGCCAACTAGTTTTGGTAAATGGTAAATGGAGCTTATTTATATAGCGCTTTCCAGCCCCCTGTGAGGAGCCCCAAAGCGCTTTACAATACCAGCCATCCACCCATTCATACACACATTCATACACCGGTAGTGGTAGCCTGCCTTGCAAGGCGCCATCCAGACCTACCGGGAGCAACTCGGGGTTAAGTGTCTTGCCCAGGGACACAACGACACATGGTGGGCAGACGCGGGATTCGAACCTCCAACCTTCCGATCGGGGGTCGACTGCCATTACCACTGTGCCACGGCCGCCCCGATGTTACAACGGAAACAGCTGATCAGTCACATGACGTGAATGTTCGCTACGTCAGAACTGAGTCGGCAAATCTGTCGTTTTGCGCATCAGCTCTGTTTCGAAAAACCCAAAAACCACCTCAAGCGAGCGTATCAACTTTTTGGTCAATTAGAGGAAGTTAACTTGAATTTTGCCATTTCCATTCAGCTTTTCTGATGCAATACTTCAAAATGTACATCAGGAAACCTTGATGGAAACACGGAGTATGAACCCCAGTCCCATACTCATGGAGCACCTCCCCACAGTGTGCCATGAGGGACACGGTCGAAAGCCTTCTCCAAGTCCACAAAACACATGCAGACTGGATGGACAAACTCCCATGATCCCTCGATGACTCTAGTGAGGGTAAAGAGCTGACCCAGTGTTCCACGGCCAGGATGGAACCTGCATTGTTCCTCCTGGATCTGAGATTCAACCAACGACTTTGACCTGAGAGCTCCACAGTCACTGGTTGACTTTAAAAGCAGCATAAAGACTTTTCTTTTTAAGCAAGCCTATTCTGCCTCCACATGATTTTATCTTTGATCTTAGCTGATATCATTATTGATTTTACTTGATTTTATCACTTGTTTTATTTTATTTATTTTTTAAGCAAGCCTAATCTGCATCCACATGATTTTATCTTTGATCTTAGTCGATATTATTATTGATTTTATTTGATTTTATCACTTGTTTTATTTTGATCTTTGCTTTATTACACTTTGTAGCACTTTGAGATTTTTATTAATGAAAAGTGCATTATAAATGGAATTCATTATTATTATTATTATAACGACTGAGTCTCTTCTCCAGCACCACTGAATAGAACTTACCAGGGAGGCTGAGGAGAGAGATGCCCATGCAACTGGAGCACACCCTCCGGTCCCCATTTTGGAAGAGGGGAACCACCACCCCAGTCTGCCAATCCAGTGGCACTGCCCCGATGTCCAGGCGATGTTGCAATGGCGTGTCAACCAAGACAGCCCCACAACATCCAGAGCCTGAAGGAGATCAGGTGAATCTCATCCACCCCTAGAGCCCTGCCACCTCAGAGCTTTTGAACTACCTCAGCAACTTCAGTCATGGTTATAGACAGACCAACCCCAAAGTCCTCTGACTCAGCTTCCTCCATGGAAGATGTGCTGGTGAGATTGAGAAGGTCTGAGAAGTATTCCTTCCACCTCGCAATGACATCACTGGCTGAGGTCAACAGTACCCCACCTTCACTGAACAGTGTTAGTAAAGAGCTGCTTCTCCTCTTCAGCCACCTGATGGTTTGACAGAATCTCATTGGAGCCGACTGAGAGTCTCTATCCAAGGTCTCACCGAACTCCTCCCACATCCAAGTTTTTGTCTTGGCAACAGCCAAGGCTGTGGACCACCTGACCCTCCGGTACTCTTCAGCTCCCTCCGGAGTCTCACCAGCCAACAAGGCCTTATAGGACTCCTTCTTCAGCTTGACAGTCTCTCTAACCCGTGGTGTCCATCAAGTTTGAGGATAGTCACCGCGAAAAGCACCAACAACCTTACATCCACAACTCCAGGCAGCCACTTCAACAAGCGAGGCGTGGAACATGGTCCACTCAATGTCCCCCGCCTCAGCTGGGATGTGGTGAAAGCTCTCTGAGTTGAAGATCTTTCTGAAGGGTTCTTCTGCCATGTGTTCCCAGCAAACCCTCACTACATGTTTGGGTCTACTGGGTCGGTCTGACATCTTCACCCACCATCTGATCCAACTCACTACCAGGTGGGGACAGCTCAGCTCCTCTCTTCACCCGAGTGTCCAAAACAAACAACCACAAATCAGAAGATATGACTATGAAGTCTATCATCGATCTACGACCTAGGTCCATCTGGTGCCAAGTGCACTTAAGGACACCCTTATGTTGTAACATGGTGTTCGTGATGGACAAACTATGACTGGCACAGAAGTCCAACAATAGTAAACCGCTCGGGTTCAGATCAGAGAGACCGTTCCTCCGAGTCACGCCCCTCCAGGTCACACTGTCACTCATTCTCATCTGGACTATCACTGTAGATGGATATTTTAATACGTTGTTCCAAACGTTGTCGTTGTGGTTTGCACTTCTTCTACATCATCTGTATTAGACTTCTGTAAATGCTCAAATATGTGGATGTACAAGTGTTTTAAATGAGACCGTTGCTCAGTCAAGAGCTAATCGCTTCAATGTTTATGATTAAAGATGGTGGCCATTTTGAAATTTCAAGAAGGCCGCCATATCAAATGCTATTTGTTTGAAACAGTTATACCCAAACAGCACGCCAACATCGTGTGTTGATCCACGGGCGACACAGGACTGAAGTCACATGTGCAGGCCCGTGAGTTAGTGTGTAGTTGTTTATTGGAGCCAAGATGGTGTAGTGGTTAGGGCGTTTGACTTGGGACCCGAAGGTCGCGGGTTCGCGTCCCGGCCATTACACATCCTGGGGTGTCTATGAGTGCACACCTATTTCTCCAGCTCCCCAAACGCCCTCTGGCTGCTCACTGCACCACCTGGGGTGGTTGGGTTAAATGCAGAGATGAATTTCGTCTGTGTATGGGAAACATACACAGATGACAGACAAACACATTATTATTATTATTATTATTATTGTGTGTTCATGTAAAATTCATTCAATCTTTATTTAGGCAGGTTAATCCCATTGAGCCTCGAGGACTCATTTACAAGAGAGACCTGATTTCTTAACAAAGAGCTCACATCAGTTTAAACATCATGTTTCTTAATAAACACCACAAGATGGGTTCAAAGTTCCACTTTTATTTTTTTACAGACACGATTGATTCTGGGGACAGATCAGATTCTGTAGATAGATTAGATTTTGAGGACATATTCTTGTGACAGATTAGACTCTGTGGACAGATTTGATTCTTGGGGACAGATTAGATTCTAGGGACAGATTAGATTCTAGGGACAGATTATATATATTGGGACGATTTGATTCTGAGGACAGATTCGACTTTTGGGGACATATTAGATTTTTGGGACAAATCAGATTCTGCGGACAGATTAGATTTTGAGGATATGTTCTTGTGACAGATTAGAATCTGGGCACAGATTTTATCCTGGGGTCAAATCAGAGTCTGCTGGGAGAATTTATTCTGGGGACAGATCAGATTCTGGAGACAGATTAGATTCTGAGGACAGATTAGATTTTTGGGGACATATTATATTTTTGGGGACAGATTAGATTCTGGGGACAGATTATATTTTTGGGGACAGATTAGATTCTGGGGACAGATTATATTTTTGGGGACATATTAGATTTTTGGGACAGATTAGATTCTGGGGACAGATTAGATTTTTGGGGACATATTACATTTTTGGGACAGATTAGATTCTGGGGCCAGATTAGATTTTTGGGACAGATTAGATTCTGGGGCCAGATTAGATTTTTGGGACAGATTAGATTCTGAGGACAGATTAGATTCTGAGGACAGATTAGATTCTTAGGACAGATTAGATTCTGAGGACAGATTAGATTCTGAGGACAGATTAGATTCTGAGGACAGATTAGATTCTGAGGACAGATTAGATTTTTGGGGACAGATTAGATTCTGAGGACAGATTAGATTTTTGGGACAGATTAGATTCTGAGGACAGATTAGATTTTTGGGGACAGATTAGATTCTGGGGCCAGATTAGATTTTTGGGACAGATTAGATTCTGGGAACAGATTAGATTTTTAGGACAGATTAGATTCTGAGGACAGATTAGATTCTGAGGACAGATTAGATTCTGAGGACAGATTAGATTCTGAGGACAGATTAGATTCTGAGGACAGATTAGATTTTTGGGGACAGATTAGATTCTGGGGCCAGATTAGATTTTTGGGACAGATTAGATTCTGGGGCCAGATTAGATTTTTGGGACAGATTAGATTCTGAGGACAGATTAGATTCTGAGGACAGATTAGATTCTGAGGACAGATTAGATTGTTGGGACAGATTAGATTCTGAGGACAGATTAGATTCTGAGGACAGATTAGATTTTTGGGGACAGATTAGATTCTGAGGACAGATTAGATTTTTGGGGACAGATTAGATTCTGAGGACAGATTAGATTTTTGGGGACAGATTAGATTCTGGGGCCAGATTAGATTTTTGGGACAGATTAGATTCTGAGGACAGATTAGATTCTGAGGACAGATTAGATTCTGAGGACAGATTAGATTGTTGGGACAGATTAGATTCTGAGGACAGATTAGATTCTGAGGACAGATTAGATTTTTGGGGACAGATTAGATTCTGAGGACAGATTAGATTTTTGGGGACAGATTAGATTCTGAGGACAGATTAGATTTTTGGGACAGATTAGATTCTGAGGACAGATTAGATTCTGAGGACAGATTAGATTCTGAGGACAGATTAGATTGTTGGGACAGATTAGATTCTGAGGACAGATTAGATTCTGAGGACAGATTAGATTTTTGGGGACAGATTAGATTCTGAGGACAGATTAGATTTTTGGGGACAGATTAGATTCTGAGGACAGATTAGATTTTTGGGGACAGATTAGATTCTGGGGCCAGATTAGATTTTTGGGACAGATTAGATTCTGAGGACAGATTAGATTCTGAGGACAGATTAGATTCTGAGGACAGATTAGATTGTTGGGACAGATTAGATTCTGAGGACAGATTAGATTCTGAGGACAGATTAGATTTTTGGGGACAGATTAGATTCTGAGGACAGATTAGATTTTTGGGGACAGATTAGATTCTGAGGACAGATTAGATTTTTGGGGACAGATTAGATTCTGAGGACAGATTAGATTTTTGGGACAGATTAGATTCTGAGGACAGATTAGATTCTTGGACAGATTAGATTCTGGGACAGATTAGATTCTGAGGACAGATTAGATTCTGAGGACAGATTAGATTCTGAGGACAGATTAGATTTTTGGGGACAGATTAGATTCTGGGGCCAGATTAGATTTTTGGGACAGATTAGATTCTGAGGACAGATTAGATTCTGAGGACAGATTAGATTCTGAGGACAGATTAGATTGTTGGGACAGATTAGATTCTGAGGACAGATTAGATTCTGAGGACAGATTAGATTGTTGGGACAGATTAGATTCTGGGGCCAGATTAGATTTTTGGGACAGATTAGATTCTGAGGACAGATTAGATTCTGAGGACAGATTAGATTGTTGGGACAGATTAGATTCTGAGGACAGATTAGATTCTGAGGACAGATTAGATTCTGAGGACAGATTAGATTGTTGGGACAGATTAGATTCTGAGGACAGATTAGATTCTGAGGACAGATTAGATTGTTGGGACAGATTAGATTTGAACAATTTGCAGACGAGTTCTTCTGGTCCTTGTTCTGTTAAAGGTTCATTTGGTTCTGATTCTGGACGTTCCTTCGGTGTCTTCTTGTCTCATCCTGGGTTTTGGAGTCAAACATCTCAGTAAGTCTGGGACGGAGCGTGCTGTGTTTTGTCTCCTGGATAATTCGGGATACTTTGGGTGAAATTGTAATTTTTGCGCTGGTTTTGGGAAACGGTCGGAGCTTCTTCCCTCCGGCTGGATCTGTGAAGCTTCACTGGTTCTTCTGGAAACCACTCAGAATAAAGAACTTTCACCTCAAACATCTTGGATTGAACCTTGTTGTTCTGCTCATAATGAACTCAATGATTTTGCCCTCAGGACCCCCCCCCACCACCACACACGCAAAGCAGCAGGACCTGACAACATAGAACCACTTTTCCTAAAACTAGCTGCAGATTTCATTGCTGAACCTCTTTCCCATATTTTCAATCTCAGTCTCAACACAAATAAAATACCCAAAATCTGGAAATCAGCTTTTGTTCTCCCTCTGCTAAAAGGGGGTGAACCAACAAATGTCAACAACTACAGACCAATTTCTAAATTATGCATTCTTGCCAAACTGTTCGAAAGACTTGTCTGTGATCAGCTAACTGATTTCCTACAATCAAACCATATTCTATCACAATTCCAGTCAGGATTCAGAAAACAGCACAGCACCGTCACTACAGTTCTCAAAGTATTAAATGACATCATACATGCCCTGGACTGTGTTGCCCTATTTATAGACCTGTATAGATCTTTATAGATCTATACAGTTCTATTTATAGACCTGTATAGATCTTTATAGATCTATACAGGTCTATTTATAGACCTGTATAGATCTTCTATACAGGTCTATAAATAGACCTGTATAGATCTTTATAGATCTATACAGGTCTATTTATAGACCTTTATAGACCTTTATAGATCTATACATGTCTATAAATAGACCTGTATAGATCTTCTATACAGGTCTATTTATAGACCTGTCCAAGGCATTTGATACAGTTGATCATAGACTATTGACAAACATCCTGGAACACTCTGGTCTATCAAAACTTGCAGTCTCCTGGTTCACCAACTACCTAACTGACAGAACGCAGTCTGTTCATGTAGCCGGATCCTCCTCTACATTCTTAGATGTTGTGAAAGGGGTGCCACAGGGTTCTGTCTTGGGTCCCATTCTTTTCTCTCTATACATCAACGATCTTTGCAGTGATCTGTCAAATGCTTCCCACCATTATTACGCAGATGACACCATCATCTATTGCTGTTCTTCCTCCCTCAGCCAAGCTTTCACCTCTCTTCAGGATGCTTTTAATATTATTCAGTCACGGCTGCAAAAACTTAGACTGGTCCTAAATGCCGACAAAAGCAAGTTCATGGTTCTTGCCAACAGAAAGCTGCAACCAGAGAACCCACCTCAAATTGGAACCCAAGAGGGAAAACAAATAGAAATGGTCTCCACCTACAAATATCTAGGTTTCAACATTGACACTGAACTGTCTTTTAAAACCCACATCTCCAAAATGGCCACTAAACTCAAACTGAAGCTAGGTTTCTTCTTCAGAAACAAATCCTGCTTCTCATGCAAAGCCAGGAGAACATTAGTAGCTGCAACATTCATGCCAATACTAGATTATGGTGACGTGCTGTACATGAGTGCTGCATCAAAATACCTACAGTCCTTAGACTCCATTTACCACGGTGCCCTTCGGTTCATTACTGACTCCAGTTATCGCACTCATCACTGTGAGCTTTACGTAAAATCTGGCTGGTCATCTCTCAGCACTCGCAGATACACTCACTGGATATCCTTCATCTACAAGACCCTCCTAAACCTGGTCCCGTCATACCTCACCTCCTTAATACAAACATCACACAGTCATTACTCCCTGCGCTCTAACGATTTAGTCCTCCTGTCAGTTCCTCCTGTCAGAACTGAACTAGGAAAAAGAGCGTTCAGCTTCGCCGTCCCCTCAGCCTGGAACAACTTACAGAAAGATCTGAAACTATCAACATTCATCTCTCCTGGATCCTTTATGTCAACCGTAGTAGAAAATGTCATCAAGAAACTTGACCATTGCAGATGTTTCTAACCATTACTTATCCAATATACATGTCATTGTTGATTTTTTTAACTTTATTTACCCAACCGAGGTCTGTCTGCTTGTTTTGTATATAATGTATATAGAAATCTGTCATATCCTGTTGGTTTTGAACTGTCAACATCTGTTTACTGTGATTGTAGTTTTCTTTATTTTCTTTTGATAAGTGCAAATGCCTATTGCCAATTACCATGTGACGTGTGCTGCTGACCACTTGACCAGGTCACCTTGTAAAAGAGATCTCAAACTCAACGGGCTCTACCTGGTTAAATAAAGGTGATTTATTGATTGATTGATTGATTGATTGATTGATTTAGTAATAGTTTTTGCTCCTTGGGCCGGTCTGATTGGATCCTGGAGGTCAGGAAGAGAATCTTTGAGAAGTTTCTCCTCCGTGTTAACCTGGTTTCTGTCTATTTCTGGTGGGGGGGTTTAGCTTCATTTTGGAGTCCTGGTGGCCCCAGGTCTCCCATAACCCAATTTGAGTTGACTTTGCCCGTTGAGGGAGCGCCGAGGCCCGAGGCTGCACACTCTGATAATTCACACAATACAAAGGAGTCGCTCAGTGCACGCACATGTGCAAGCCCACACAGCATGAGGCTCTTTCAGGTTCAGTGAGGGGGTCAAACATCACGATGCTTCTTGGTTTTTATTGATTTTTGGACCGTTTGGCCCAGATCGAGCGTCCGGCTGAGATTTGTTGGTTTTTAGAAAATCACTTCATAAATTCAGATTTACTCCTGAACACCACGCTCGCTTTGAGTTGCACTTCCTGTCGCCGTTTTAAAAATAAAAGCCTTAACTAGAGGTTAATAATAATATTAATAGTGTTGTTAATTTTGTGTAGCGTCAGGCTCGTTGCTGAGTCTGACCCGATTCTGCAGGCGCAGTGACGGCTAAAAGAGAATGGGGTGACCTCGTTTATGAGAATATTGGTGCACGACTCTTCAACAATAAACTTTATTAGTCGTTCACTCGTGACGCGCGAGCAGCTTCTGACGAGTGGTTTAGAACAAGACGTGAACCTGACGTGTCCATTTTGTTTCCAGGTGTTTCATCTGTTTCAGTTTGATGTTTAAAAACAAGGAAAGCAGATTTTGTTAAATCATTGTCATGTGTACTTTTTACTATATTGATTTATTTAGGACATTTGTTTGTATTAATAAAGTTAACTTTTAGTTTTCATTCATAAATCGAACCTAAAGTTTGATTCTTCACCTTGAACAGAGAACTGTTGGATCTTTGTTGGGTTTAATTCATTCACCCCATCCATCCATCCATCCACCCATCAGACCTGTGACATCACATACCATGAAGTTGCTGGAGAGGCTGGTCCTGAAGCACGTCAGATCAGTGGTAGAACCACACCTGAACAGTTTTCACACCAGCCACACGTTGGAGGTGATGACATCATCTACCTGCTGCACACACACCTGGACAGGGCAGGCAGCACTGTAAGAGTCATGTTCTTTAACACCATCAGACCTGCTCTGCAGTAAGATCCTGGACATGCAGGTGAAGGACTCGCTGGTCACCTGGATCAGAGACCACCTCACAGGTCGACCACAGTATGTTTATGTTTATTAAATTTTTTTCATTTTTTTTACAAAAGAAACACAATACAAGACAATCCCATAAATGATAACGTACAAAATATAAAAAAATGAAAGGTAGCAGAAAGAACAATAAATCTTATTATATCTGCCCCTTTTTTCAAACAATCAGATTATTATTGTTACATTGTAATGATTATTATTATTATAATAATAATAATTGTAATGATTATTATTATATACATTGTGATTATTATTGTTACATTATATTGATTATTATTATTACAGTATGTGAGGCTGCAGAACATCACCTCAGACACAGGCTCCTGGGATGTTCAAACTCTAAACCTTGGAATTATTATTATTTTAATTCAACCTTTATTTCTACAGGTTAGTCCCATTGAACCTCAGGGACTCATTTACAAGAGAGACCTGTTGCAAACAACACATAGAGTAGATGAGGAAAAGAGAACACGAGAAGTGGAGGAAGTAAAAAAAAATCATGTCTCACACGTGTCCTCGCGATGTGAGACATGCAAAAAAAGACCTCGCAACATAAACAGCAACATACTATGACATCATGATACATTTATGGATAGAGGTCAACAACATCAGGTACAACTAACAATCCTGTTAAAAACTAAAGAGCTGCAGGAAGAAGATCAGACCAACCCTACCAACATCCAGGTACTGTGGTGGACATTGTGAACTTCTACCTGGGGGTCCACCTAGACAATAAACTGGACTGGACAGATGACACCAACAAGAAAGGACAGAGTCGCCTTTCTCTTCTGACGAGACTCCTGTCTTTTAACATCTGCTGCAGATGTTTTACCACTTGGTGGTATCCAGCGTCTTCTTCCACACTGTGGTGTGCTGAGGCAGCAGGGTGAAGAAAGCTGAAGCCAACAGACTCGATGAACTCATGAAGAGAGAAGTTCAGTTCTAGGAGAGGACCTGCAGTCTCTGACAGTGTCTGAGCAGAAGATGCTGAACATCACGTCACACCACCTGCATGACACCCTGGACTCAGCACCTTCAGTCCTCATGTTTGTTCCTTTGTGCTGAAACTCTGGCACAACACTTTCCTGCTGGATCCATAAAGTTCTGTCTTGTCCATCCTCTTGTTCTGAAGTCAGGTCTTGGATCAGAGCAGGGAGGTCCAGACATGTCTCTCCACAGCGACCTCGTCCAGATCTTCTGGGAGGACTCCAAGGTGTTCCCAGGCCAACTCAGAGACAAATGCTCCTTTTCCATAGTACCTTTAGTACCGGTACAGCACGGTTCTACTCGGCTCTGTATGGTACACGTTGTGTTTCCATCATGCTTTCAGTACCGGTTCCAGTGGGCGGAGTTAAAATTGACGTCTCGCGCCTCTCACCAGCTGGTGGCGGTGAGACGCTGAAACAGGTTTCAGTACAGGGTGAAACTACCAGTGACTCCGCCCCCTGACCACTCAGTAACTGACAGTGTGCTGATGTCACATTTTGGTGCCAGCTCAGCCCGGTTGGAACCCGAGAGAAAAAGGGGCCGGTTCCACAAACTGTTACTTGTGGAAAAACCTTGAAACCGTGCCGAGTCGACTCAAACCGTGCTGTACTGTTACTAATAGAAAAAGAACAAGAGTCTCTCCAGTGTGTCCTGGGTCTTCCCCGGGGTCTCCTCCCAGTCAGACATGCCCTGTGAACCTCCGCAGGGAGCATCCTGACCAGATGTCTGAACCACCTCACCTGTCTCCTCTGGATGAGGAGGAGCAGTGGTTCTCCTCTGAGTCTCTCCTGATAACTGAACTTCTGTCTCTGAGGGAGAGTCCAGCTGCAGAGGAAACTCATTTCAACCTCCTGGATCCACGACCTCATTCTTTCAGTCTCTACCAGAGTTCATGACCAGAGGTGAGGGGAGGAACGTAGACCGACCAGTAAACAGAGAACTTTGTCTTACAGCTCAGCTCCCTCTTCACCACAACGGACCAGTACAGAGTCCACAACACTGCATACACTGTACCAGGGCCGGACCTGGACGTTTGGGGGCCCTAAGCAGGATATGTTTTGGGGGCCCTACTTTGCTTTGCCTTTGTAGACATTGAAAGATTCACAAAACCAAATGCTGTATGTATGTAACCAAGCCCGTCGAATTTTCTCACCATTTGCAAGTGTTCTAAACATATAATGGTAATGAAAGCTTCTGTTTGACATGGATTTGGGGAATTCAAAGTCTCTGTCTACCTCCATGGGACCCCTTCTAACTATGTCAGCCCTTACTTGGTCAGACAGATGTGACGGCCATTGTGCAGGATCCATTGGTGGTGGTGGTGGAGCAGAAATTCCAAGAGCAGATGGTAGGTGACTTTCATCAGCAGTTACCACTGGATCTGAGGAGTAAAATCCATTGGAAAAGTTTAGTAACATCTGTGGACACAAAATTTGCATAAAAGGCATCCACAAAATGTCAGCAGACATCAAACTGGTAATTATTTTAATTGTGGAAAAATTAAATATCCTACTTCAAATAAATAAAGTTAACTTATGTTTTACTCCTTCTATTAGTTCTAGTATTCACACATTTGCAAAGGAAATGACAGGAAAAACTGCTAAAACTAGCCCTTTTTGTTGTTATAAGAACAAATAAAATTCAGTTTAAAGTTAGTTTTGATCAAAGCTTGGAAGAGCCACTGCTGAGGGACCAAAGAGCCGCATGTGGCTCCAGAGCCGCAGGTTGCAGACCCCTGCAAAGTCCAGGACCCCTTACATTTTAAGACAGGTTTACAAGAAATCTAAAATAATTACCTATCAGCCTCTTTCAAACCAGTTATGTGATCACAATCTGATATGCCTACCTTTGTTGACATTGAAATGCTGTGAACATTCTTACCTCTAGCCCGCGTTTGTGCTGGATGGATTTTTCATGCTGACGGACATCGTTCCTTCCCCCATGAGAGACACTAAAGTCGCAGTTACAAATCTTAAAAAACGCGTAATTGTGCCCCACCCGAAAGTAAATTCGCTGTCCCATTTTTCAAGATATTTACACGAAGTCTTAACTTTTTTGGCAGGGACGCGGACGCCTTCTCTCTCGTTACATCCATCTCTGTGTTTTTCCGGGTTTGTTCCTGACCGCGCCAGCCCTAACATCGCGAGAACTGCCATTGAGGCTACTGCAGGTGGCAGTTCTCGCGAGGCTAGTGACAGAGGCACCGGAATGTTTTTTTTTATATATATATATATATATAATATTGTAATACGAGAGATTTCCGGGAAAATAATAATTTGGGATGACGACGGGAAAGAGGGGTAAAATACGGTAGTTTCCCGGCCGGATAAACTTTGAATCTATGTTTTTGGACAGGTAGTGAAACTACAGTGAGTCATTTTGTGGTGTGTCCATCATGGGGCCCCCTAGTGGCCACGGGGCCCTAAGCAGC
>JBBPBX010011056.1:14228-28504 GCA_038048925.1 Garcialebias charrua | reverse complement strand
ATGCAAACCAAACTGTCGCACCGCTTGTATAGAGACTGAACAGCCCGTAGGAACGGGCCCTGAATCCCATACTCACGGAGCATCCCCACAGTGTACCCCGAGGAACATGGTCGAATGACTTCTCCAAGTCCACAAAACACATGTAGACTGGATGGGCAAACTCCCATGACCCCTTGAGGACTCTAGTGAGGGTAAAGAGCTGGTCCAGTGTTCCACGGCCAGGATGAAACTCACATTGTTTCTCCTGGATCTGAGGTTTGACCAACGATCGGACTCGCTTCTCCAATACCCCTGAATAGACCAGGGAGGCTGAGGAGAGTGATGCCCTGTAACTGGAGCACACCCTCAGGTCCCCCTTTTTGAAGAAGGGAACCACCACCCCGGTCTGCCAATCCAGTGACACGGCCCCTAATGTCCACACGATGTTGCAAAAGCGTGTCAACCAAGACAGCCCCACAACATCCAGAGCCTTAAGGAAATCAGGGTGAATCTCATCCACCCCCGGAGCCCTGCCGTCTCTGTGCTTTTTACTCGGTGACCTCAGCCATGGTTATGGACAGACCAACCCCGAAGTCCCCCGACTCCGCTTACTCCATGGAAGACGTGCTGGTGGGATTGAGTAGGTCCGAGAAGTATTCATTCCACCTCCTGATGACATCACTCATTGAAGTCAACTAAGCTAAAAGACATGTTCCTGCTTTTAGTTTTCTACATTCGCTGTTTTCACTACTTTTTTTGCCATCTTATTTTTATCTCGTTAAAAAAATATTTTTGCCACTTTTATGACTGTCTATTGTTGTCGCTGTTGTCCACTGTTGTCATCATTCTTTGTTGAAACCAGGTCTCTCTTGTAAATGAGTCCTCGAGGCTCAATGGGATTAAGCTGTCTAAATAAAGGTTGAATGAGGTCAACAGTACCTCACCTTCACTGAACACAGTTTTAGTAAAGAGCTGCTTTTCCCTCCTCAGTCGCCTGATGGTTTGCCAGAATCTCCTCGGAGCTGACCAAGAGTCTCTATTCAAGGTCTCACTGAACTCCTCCCACACTTGAGCTTTTGCCTCAGCAACACCCAAGGATGTGGAGTAGTGGGATGTCGCGCCGCATCCGTATGGAAGCATCTACTCGCTTCTATACTGATGCGGCGCGACATCCCACTACTCCTACGTTCAAGACTCTATGGCTCAGTGATACGTCCCGTGCTGTTGTATGGCGCAGAAACATGGCCAATGACAACAAAACTCGAACAGCAACTTCACCGAACCGACATGAAAATGCTCCGATGGATGCAACGCATTAGTCTTAAAGATCACATCCAATCGACCGAAATCCTGCATCGAGCTGGCTTATGTGCGATTAAGGACGCATGCCGGCGACACCGTTTGCGGTGGTTCGGTCATGTTAAACGAAGTGAAAACAGTGCTATACTTGCTATTGCAAACCTTGAAGTACCTGGCACCCGTCTCAAAGGCCGTCCAAAAAAGACCTGGGTGCAAACGATTCAACAAGATCTGAAAGAGTTGGACCTCAATGAACTGGACGCAACTGACCGCCTAATCTGGCATCAAAAACTGATAGATAGATAGATAGATAGATAGATAGATAGATAGATAGATAGATAGATAGATAGATAGATAGATAGATAGATAGATAGATAGATAGATAGATAGATAGATAGATAGATAGATAGATAGATAGATAGATAGATAGATAGATAGATAGATAGATAGATAGATAGATAGATAGATAGATAGATAGAGTTTGAGTTTTAAAAGTCTTTTATTTCACACTCCAACAGTCAATACAGATAAAACATGGTAAAAGTTAAGAAATCAAAGTAAATACTAAACATGAGTCATCCACTGAACACAAAACATTGTTAATACCCCACTTATTAACAAAGGCATCCATGTTTTTTGTCAAACATGGTAAAAGTTTTTTTTAAAAATCAAAAAGTAAATATTAAACACGAGTCATCCACTGAACACAAAATATTGTTAATACCCCACTTATTAACAAAGGCATCCATGTTTTTTGTCATACATGGTAAAAGTTTTTTTTTTTTTATCAAAAAGTAAATACTAAACATGAGTCATCCACTGAACACAAAACATTGTTAATACCCCACTTATTAACAAAGACGTCCATGTTTTTTGTCAACTTAAAATACTCAAATTCCACACGGACTCGAGCAATTACCAGTCTTTCAAATAAAACACGAGCATCATCTGTTTGTTGCTGATTGATTTTGTTCCTTCTTGATATCCATATTGCCAATTTTGCAGTACCAGAAATGAAATTTAAGAGAATGTGAACTTGTTTTTTCTTTGCGCTGTACCGTGGACCATAGATAAAAATTTGGTTAGAGAACTGTACACCCAAACCACCAAACAGATTATCCAAAAGAACAAGTAAAGGATTCAGTCGTAAGCATTCAATAAAAATATGGTACAATGTTTCTTCTTGGGAACAATAAGGACATGAAACACTAATGTCAGGATTAAGGTGTGCCAGATACCTGTTTGTAGCTATGGCCCCATGCACAATCCTCCACTGGAGGTCGCCCATCCGTTTCTCAATGGGGGACTTGTACAGGGACCGCCAACAGCCTCTCGGGGTAGAGCCGGCGTCAAAAAACCCAGTCCACTTCGACACCGCCACTTCTGCCAACGAGCGTAAGTTCAGGACCTTCACACAAATAGTGTACAGGACTTTCTTTCCCAAGCCTTGAAAACATCCTAGTGGTGAGTCTTGGAGGGACAGCAACTTTTCTGTCTCATCCTGCCACTGATCCACTGCAGGAGAGACAATTAAGGAAGGAAACTCGTACTCACACTCATCATCCCATTGGTCAGACAGAGAACTATTAAAGGCAAACGCTTTGATAGAATCTGGCAGAGAAGCACATGGTTCTTCTTTCAGTCTTTGCACAAGTCTTTGAGATCGCACCTCTAGTTGCTCCGTGAGACAGGACACAGACAGCTTCATGAGATGACCCAACTTCACACAGCCCGCTTCTCTCATCTTAGATCTCAGCGTAACAGACGAGAGCAGCTGTGTCGAGAAGAAACTGTTTTCAAACAGAGGTTCTTCAAAAACCCACATCCCAGGTTTCACATCCTTTCTTCTCTCAAAGGTGAGGATCTGCCAGGCATTTAAAACTGATTGGTAAAAACGTGGGAGACCTGTTAAGTCCAAAGATCCTTGGCGCAGCAGGAAAAGATGTTTATCATAGCCAAGACGGCCTGCTTTCCTTAGCAGAAGACGTGCAGTATCTAGCCACGGTAGTCCAACACCATATAGTAGTTTCTGCAATGTTTGAAGCCGGAAAGCTGTGATCCGTGAGGTTATGTCTATGAGTCCTTGACCTCCCTCCTGTACTGGCAGGTACAAGGCTGCAGCTTTCACCCAATGACGTCCAGACCAGAAGAAGTCCACTAGAGTCCTTTGGATATCTCTTATAAGACAAGATGGCGGTGTGAGTACAGTCAGTTTATGCCAGAGGGCCGAAGCAACCAAGTTATTTGCAACCAGAACCCTCCCCCTGTAAGACAGCTGAGGCAGCAGCCATTTCCATCTAGATAATCTGGCACACACTCTCTCCGTAACACCTTCCCAATTTTTCTCCACAAAGGTATCTGTCCCCAAAAAAACACCCAAGAATTTTAAACCTTGGTCAACCCATCTGATATTGCCCGGTAATATTGGCAAATTGTTATTTGTCCATGGGCCAAGTTTTAACGCAGAACTTTTTTCCCAGTTCACTTTAGCGGATGACGCTTTTTCATAAAGGTCCAAACAGTGTATCAGAGCTGTAACATCATTCTGGTTCTTAATGAAAATGTTTACATCATCAGCATAAGCTGAAACTACTAAACCTGTATGAAAAGACAAACCTGGAAAAATAATACCAGTAAGAGTGGAACGGATCTTGTGCAAAAGTGGTTCAACAGCAATGGAATACAACTGTCCAGAAATAGGGCACCCTTGTCGAATGCCTCTCTGCACCTTGACAGGACAACTTAGGCCTCCCCCTACTTTAACAACAGAAGATACTTCATTATATAACAAACCCAATAAAGAAATAAAACCTTCACCAAACCCAAAAGCTCTTAGCACAGAAAAAAGAAAACAATGATCAACCCTATCAAAGGCCTTCTCCTGATCTAAAGAAATAATACCCACATCAATTTCATAAAGTTTACAAATGTCAAACATGTCTCTAAAAAGAAAAAGATTGTCCATGATAGATCTGTCAGGTACACAGTATGATTGATCTCTGTGTATGATAAACTCAAGAACATTCTTCAGCCTATTGGAGAGTACTTTAGAAAATAACTTATAGTCCGCACAGAGAAGGGAGACAGGTCTCCAGTTCCTTAACAAGGTCAAGTCCCCTTTTTTGGGGATCAGGGAAAGAACAGCTTGTCGGCAGGATGATGGCAATATACCTGCTAATGTGCACTCTTGAAGCACCTCCCACAAGTCTTCTCCCAACAGAGTCCAAAAATGTTTATAAAAGTCTATAGGTATACCATCCAGACCTGGAGCCTTGCCAGGAGCCATTTGTCCAACAGCAGTAGTAAGTTCTTCCATTGAAACTCCCACATCCAAAATTTCCCGATCTGCATCATCAAGCTGAGGAAGACCATCCAGCAGGGCATCCATACAGCTCCTGTTGCAGTTCTGCTTCTTAAATAGGTCAGTGTAGAATTCCACAGCAATGTCCTTCATGGCACTGGGATCAGTGGTCATAGTCCCATCTGGAAACCGAAGACAAAACATCTGTTTTGTCTGACTGACGGTCCTCTCTAAATTAAAAAAGAAAGATGTAGGGGCATCCATATCCTTAGCCATAACAAACCTTGACCGAACTAACGCCCCTTTTGCCCTTTCATGTAAAAAACAACTTAGCTGATCTTTCTTTTTTTTAAGTTGGTCATCATAAATAACATTAGTGAATATATTGCTTTCTAACTGTTTAATTTCATTTTCTAGATTCTGAATCACATTTTTAATTTTAACCGTAGAATGACTCGTGTATTGTTGACAAAAAACTCTTATCTGAGCCTTTCCTACCCCCCACCATTCACTTAAGGATGTAAATTCTGATTTTCTAGCCGTCCATAACTGCCAAAAATTATTAAAACTTTGGCAAAAAAAAGTGTCTTGAAGTAACTTGGTGTTGAAGTGCCAATAAGATCTGCATTTAGTAGTGTTTGCTAAAAGAAAATCAAAGTAAACTAAATGATGATCAGAAAAACAAACTGGACTAATTAAACAACCGGACAGTCTATTTCTATGATTGTTGGAAATATAAAATCTGTCCAACCGAGCCCCACTCACTGTCCCATCCTTCAGTTTAACCCATGTATACTGTTTGCTTTGAGGATGTTTAATCCTCCACGCATCAACTAAATTAAACTCTGATATCACCTGACCCAATTTAGAGGATGATGGAAGATGAGGTTCTTCTCCCGTTCTGTCAATAGTAAAACTTATTGTGCAGTTCCAGTCACCTCCCATCACAACACATTCATTTTGATTAGACTGTTGCAAGGCATTGTGTATTTTTTCAAAAGTTTCCATCCTGTTACCTCCTTGATTAGGTGCATAAACATTAATAAACCGAAAAAAGAAACTTTCTATTTTTACCCGGGCCTCTAGGACCCTGCCTGGAACTAGCTCAGTACAAGAAATGATATTAACATCCAGATGTGGTGAAAATAAAATTGCTACACCAGCAGATGACCTGGTCCCATGGGACAAAAAATATTTCCCTTTCCAACTCATGCCCCATTCTACTTCGTTTTCACGATCTGTGTGTGTCTCTTGTAAGAATATTACATCAAGCTTCTTCTGACTGATCATCTCTAAACTAACCATCCTTTTCTGTGGATCCCTCCCCCCGTTGATGTTTAATGACCCCACCCTGATACTATGCATAAGGGTGAAAAGAAGGGAGAAGACAGACAAAGACAGTAAAAAGAAGATCACCCAGTGTACTATAAACATTGTCTTATTTCTGATCTTTTATCCGTTTTGTACTTTTCGCTTTATTTGCTAATATCTGTTTCCGGACGTTTGTCATGTGCTTTTTTAAACGGAAACGTTTCTTTTCATCAAGCAGATCACAATCCACTGTTTTCTGCACCATTCGTGCACTCTTGACAAACTTTTCCCCATCGGGAAAAAAATCAGAAATTTTAACTTGTGTGCCGTAAGTTTCATCAAGAAAACTATTGATTTCCTCCAGAGTGTACAAATCACTACTGGACGTTTGAGAGTCAGCGATAGAAATATTGTCTGAGTCACTGTCATCCTCCATGTCATCTGCGTCAGCAGCCCCAGCCGCGCGCGGGGCCACCGCACCCCCACCTGTGGGCGGGGCCACCGCGCCCCCACCTGCGGGCAGCTCCGCTGCCTCCACACCGACACAGCTACAGTCAGTTTTCTGATCTGACTCTAAAACAAGACGACCAGAGTCTGAGGAGTCTTGAGGAACATTAATTACGTTTGTTTCCGTGTCATTCTTTTCATGTTGTTTAGATTGATCGATTGATAGATAGATAGATAGATAGATAGATAGATAGATAGATAGATAGATAGATAGATAGATAGATAGATAGATAGATAGATAGATAGATAGATAGATAGATAGATAGATAGATAGATAGATAGATAGATAGATAGATAGATAGATAGATAGATAGATAGATAGATAGATAGATAGATAGATAGATAGATAGATAGATAGATAGATAGATAGATAGATAGATAGATGATAGATAGATAGATAGATAGATAGATAGATAGATAGATAGATAGATAGATAGATAGATAGATAGATAGATAGATAGATAGATAGATAGATAGATAGATAGATAGATAGATAGATAGATAGATAGATAGATAGATAGATAGATAGATAGATAGATAGATAGATAGATAGATAGATAGATAGATAGATAGATAGATAGATAGCTGTCGACCACTTGGCCCTCCGGTACTTCTCAGCTGCCTCCGGAGTCCCACCAGTCAATAAGGACCGACAGGACTCCTCCTTCAGCTTGACAGTCTCCCTACCCCGGGGTGTCCACCACAAATTCGAGGATGGCCACTGCAAGAAGAACCGACAACCTTACATCCACAGTTCAAGGTAGCCACCTCAACAGTTGAGTCACAGAACATATCCCACACAGACTCAATGTCCCCCGCCTCAGTTGGGATGTGGTTAAAGCTCTCCCGGAGGTGTGAGTTGAAGATCTTTCTGCAGGTTCTTCTGACAGGCGTTCCCAGCAAACCCTCACTACACATTGGAGTGTACTGGGTCTGTCCTGCATCTTTCCTGCCATCTAATCTTAGGATCTGACCCTAGGAGCTCCTAGGGTTCAGGCGCACAAACTCCTCTACCATGATGATTCAAGGAGGAGCCACTTGGATCAATTTCCTCACTAAATAAATGACCCGGTATAATATGTTTGTCTCATTTTTTAACTGGGTTCTCTTCATCTTCTGTTGGGACTAGTGTGAACATCTGATGATACTTTGGGTCAGATTTATGTAGAAAATTAGAAAGAGTTCACAAACTTCCCAGCACCATTGTACATTTGATTGAAAACGCTTGATTGAAACCAAGTTGTGGAGGCGACAAGCGAAAACTTTCAGCCTCTAAACAAACTCCGGTGCCACCTGGCTCATTACATTCTGTTTGCTTCAGATTTGTTTGAGCAGTTGTTGGTGCCATGGTTCCGGTAAATATGGGCGTCCCACTGGGACGTGTGTTTGTATGCTTTATGAAATGTGGGGAAACAATGTGCTGTTGAAGACCCGGGATGTGCAACGAGCCATTGTTTGACTTGGCACAGTTTGGGGCACCCCAGGGTCTGAACCATGAAAGGCTTTTCTGTGAACCCCCCGAGTGCTTATTGTTGGAACATTGTCCCCCCACCCCCAGAAAAATTAGCATAGAAGAATGTGAAGTGCACGATGTTCTGCAAATGACAGCTGCTTAGCTGAAACAAAGGAATCTAAATGGCTTTTGGTTGCGCTACACTTGTTATGGTAATGACCCCCGCCCCTGCAGCCTCTCATGGGCTGATCCAAACTAATCGTGGATTCAGTTTTATTTGTCCTCACCGCTCTCTGTCCCCCTGGACACAAAACTGGTCCAATTTGTGCAATTTTTCATTAAAAAGTTTGTTCAATCATTTTACACATTTCTGACTTCTAAAAAAGGATCAGACCTGAAATAAACTAAATAAATGAAAACGTTCAACCAGATTCATGGTTTGTGTCATTTTGTGTTCGTTGAAGCAGAACCCACTGAGGAACAACCGGTGGCTGTACGATGTCCTGGAGCGTTGAGTCAACCCTTACAGGAGTCAGCCTTACTTCGGTCTTCAGGTGTTGGACGTGGAGGTCCAGGGATCGTGGTTCTGTCCTCTGGGGGACATCTCCGATCTGGAGGTGAGAGGAACCGGTCCTGAGACGTCAGGAGCCAACGGGCAGGTCCAGAATCTGAACAACCGTTTGTCTTACAGGGCTGGGACTCACCATTAGACAAAGAGGACTCAGGCCAAGGAACCAGGAGACAGATCAACACAGGGGACAGGTCAACACAGGGGACAGGTCAACACAGGGGACAGGTCAACACAGGGGACAGGTCAACACAGAGGACAGGTCAACACAGTGGACAGGTCAACACAGAAGACAGGTCAACACAGGGGACAGGTCAACACAGAAGACATGTCAACACAGGGGACATGTCAACACAGGGGACAGGTCAACACAGGGGACAGGTCAACACAGGGGACAGGTCAACACAGGGGACAGGTCAACACAGAAGACAGGTCAACAGAGGGGACAGGTCAACACAGAAGACATGTCAACACAGGGGACAGGTCAACACAGGGGACAGGTCAACACATGGGACCAGTCAACACAGGAGACAGGTCAACACAGAAGACATGTCAACACAGGGGACAGGTCAACACAGGGGACAGGTCAACACAGGGGACAGGTCAACACAGGGGACAGGTCAACACATGGGACCAGTCAACACAGGAGACAGGTCAACACATGGGACCAGTCAACACAGGAGACAGGTCAACACAGGAGACAGGTCAACACAGGGGACATGTCAACACATGGGACCAGTCAACACAGGGGACAGGTCAACACATGGGACCAGTCAACACAGGGGACAGGTCAACACATGGGACCAGTCAACACAGGGGACAGGTCAACACAGGGGACAGGTCAACACAGGAGACAGGTCAACACATGGGACCAGTCAACACAGGGGACAGGTCAACACAGGAGACAGGTCAACACAGGGGACAGGTCAACACAAGAGACAGGTCAACACAGAAGACATGTCAACACAGGGGACAGGTCAACACAGGGGACAGGTCAACACAGAAGACATGTCAACACAGGGGACAGGTCAACACAGGGGACAGGTCAACACAGGGAACAGGTCAACACAAGAGACAGGTCAACACAGAAGACATGTCAACACAAGAGACAGGTCAACACAGAAGACATGTCAACACAGGGAACAGGTCAACACAGGAGACAGGTCAACACAGAAGACATGTCAACACAGGGGACAGGTCAACACAGGGAACAGGTCAACACATGGGACCAGTCAACACAGGGAACAGGTCAACACAGGGGACAGGTCAACACAGGGGACAGGTCAACACAAGAGACAGGTCAACACAGAAGACATGTCAACACAGGGGACAGGTCAACACAGGGGACAGGTCAACACAGAAGACATGTCAACACAGGGGACAGGTCAACACAGGGGACAGGTCAACACAAGAGACAGGTCAACACAGAAGACATGTCAACACAAGAGACAGGTCAACACAGAAGACATGTCAACATAGGGAACAGGTCAACACAGGAGACAGGTCAACACAGGAGACAGGTCAACACAAGAGACAGGTCAACACAGAAGACATGTCAACACAGGAGACTCATACATGTCCTGCTGTCCTCATACATGTCCTGCTGTCTTCATACATGTCCTGCTGTCTTCATACATGTCCTGCTGTCTTCATACATGTCCTGCTGTCTTCATACATGTCCTGCTGTCCTCATACATGTCCTGCTGTCTTCATACATGTCCTGCTGTCCTCATACATGTCCTGCTGTCCTCATACATGTCCTGCTGTCTTCATACATGTCCTGCTGTCTTCATACATGTCCTGCTGTCCTCATACATGTCCTGCTGTCCTCATACATGTCCTGCTGTCTTCATACATGTCCTGCTGTCTTCATACATGTCCTGCTGTCTTCATACATGTCCTGCTGTCTTCATACATGTCCTGCTGTCTTCATACATGTCCTGCTGTCTTCATACATGTCCTGCTGTCTTCATACATGTCCTGCTGTCTTCATACATGTCCTGCTGTCTTCATACATGTCCTGCTGTCCTCATACATGTCCTGCTGTCTTCATACATGTCCTGCTGTCTTCATACATGTCCTGCTGTCTTCATACATGTCCTGCTGTCTTCATACATGTCCTGCTGTCTTCATACATGTCCTGCTGTCTTCATACATGTCCTGCTGTCTTCATACATGTCCTGCTGTCTTCATACATGTCCTGCTGTCTTCATACATGTCCTGCTGTCTTCATACATGTCCTGCTGTCCTCATACATGTCCTGCTGTCTTCATACATGTCCTGCTGTCTTCATACATGTCCTGCTGTCTTCATACATGTCCTGCTGTCTTCATACATGTCCTGCTGTCTTCATACATGTCCTGCTGTCTTCATACATGTCCTGCTGTCTTCATACATGTCCTGCTGTCTTCATACATGTCCTGCTGTCTTCATACATGTCCTGCTGTCTTCATACATGTCCTGTTGTCCTCATACATGTCCTGCTGTCTTCATACATGTCCTGCTGTCCTCATACATGTCCTGCTGTCCTCATACATGTCCTGCTGTCTTCATACATGTCCTGTTGTCCTCATACATGTCCTGCTGTCTTCATACATGTCCTGCTGTCTTCATACATGTCCTGCTGTCTTCATACATGTCCTGCTGTCTTCATACATGTCCTGCTGTCTTCATACATGTCCTGCTGTCTTCATACATGTCCTGCTGTCTTCATACATGTCCTGCTGTCTTCATACATGTCCTGCTGTCTTCATACATGTCCTGCTGTCTTCATACATGTCCTGCTGTCTTCATACATGTCCTGTTGTCCTCATACATGTCCTGCTGTCTTCATACATGTCCTGCTGTCCTCATACATGTCCTGCTGTCCTCATACATGTCCTGCTGTCTTCATACATGTCCTGCTGTCCTCATACATGTCCTGCTGTCTTCATACATGTCCTGCTGTCTTCATACATGTCCTGCTGTCTTCATACATGTCCTGCTGTCTTCATACATGTCCTGCTGTCCTCATACATGTCCTGCTGTCTTCATACATGTCCTGCTGTCCTCATACATGTCCTGCTGTCTTCATACATGTCCTGCTGTCCTCATACATGTCCTGCTGTCTTCATACATGTCCTGCTGTCCTCATACATGTCCTGCTGTCTTCATACATGTCCTGCTGTCTTCATACATGTCCTGCTGTCTTCATACATGTCCTGCTGTCTTCATACATGTCCTGCTGTCCTCATACATGTCCTGCTGTCTTCATACATGTCCTGCTGTCCTCATACATGTCCTGCTGTCTTCATACATGTCCTGCTGTCCTCATACATGTCCTGCTGTCTTCATACATGTCCTGCTGTCCTCATACATGTCCTGCTGTCTTCATACATGTCCTGCTGTCCTCATACATGTCCTGCTGTCCTCATACATGTCCTGCTGTCCTCATACATGTCCTGCTGTCTTCATACATGTCCTGCTGTCCTCATATATGTCCTGCTGCCCTCATACATGTCCTGCTGTCCTCATACATGTCTTTTTCCAGTCTAACATACTTTTCCTCCACTCCAGATTTCCTCATACATTACCACACCTCCTCTCTTGGCACTCTGTCATTGTACGCCCTCTGCTTTGACTTAGCTACTTCCCTCTTTGCTCTATGTCCCATCTCCTTATATTCCTGTCTCCTCTCTTCAGTCCTCTCACTGTCATATTTCTTCTTGGCTAATCTCTTTCTTTGAATGGCGTCCTGCACTTCACTATTCCACCACCAGGTTTCCTTATCATCCATTCTCTGTCCAGATGACACACCAAGTACCTTCCTACCTGTCTCTCTAATTACTGTTGCTGTAGTAGCCCAGTCTCTTGGAAGCTCTTCTTCTCTCAGTGGCTGTGGATGAGTGGTGAGAGCAGTCGTCCTCCAATGCAAGAGTTGAGGGTTCGAATCCACCAGCAGTCACATGCTGAAGTGTCCCTGGGCAAGACAGTGATCCCTCATTGCCTCCGATGTGTATCTCATTGGTGTATGAATGTGATAAAGCACTGATTAGTCTCTTTACAATGATTTGTTCAATTAGCTTTGTACACAAATAGTAGCTTCCATCAATAAACCTTTAAACTTATATCTTGTAGCGTGGTCCTTGCTAGTGAATAGTAGAGTGCTGTGTGAATGGATAAATGAGAACACAGATTGTAGTGTAAAGCACTTTGAGTATCTTGATCAGATAGAAAGGTGCTATATACCGGTAAGTACAGTCCATTTACCATTTACCACCCAGAGCCTTTAACAGCTCGTCTCTGAATTTCTCACAACATTCTTCCTTCTTCATCTTCCACCATTTGGTCTTCTTCTCTGGTTTTACTCTTTTTCTCTTCTTCGCAACAACAGTCATTCTACACACAACCATCCGATGCTGTCTGGCCACGCTCTCCCCTGCTACAACCTTACAGTCTCCAATCTCCCTCAGGTTTCTTCATTCATTCACTCTACCTTTATTTTTACAGGTTAATCCCATTGAGCTTCAAGGACTCATTTACAAGAGAGACCTGATTTCAACAGAGAATGATGACAACACTGGACAACAATAGACAATCATAAAATAGGCATAAAGATAAAAAAAAATTAAAATAAGATGTCAAAAAAGGTAGCATAACCAGATAGATCATAAGGCAAATGTAGAAAACTAAAAACAGGAACATGTCTGCATCGGTTCTTGCCAGGAGTCCAACACATGTTTGAAGACATTTAGACAGGTCAAGGTCGAGAGCTTCAGATCTTTTTGTAAGATATTCCAGGAAACAGGAGCAGAGTAGGAGAAGGTCCTTTTTCCAAGTTCAGTCCTCACTGACGGAACACTGCAGGTAATCATGTCCTGAGAGCGCACGCTGTAGCTGCACTCACGCAAAGACATGTAGGAGGAGATGTATGAGGGCAGCAGACCAAGAAGTGATTTAAAGATGAAAATGTACCAGTGGAAGAGTCTGTGTGAGGTTAATGATGTCCAGTTAACCAGTGAATACAGGGTGCAGTGATGCACAGACTTCAGACTCATCACCCTATCTGACACTCTCTTCACCTCTACTACATTCTTTGTCAACTCCTCCTTCAGGACCACCCCTACTCCATTTCTCTTTCTATCCACACCATGGTAAAACAGTTTGAACCCTGCTCCAATACTGCGAGCCTTGCTGCCCTTCCACTTGGTCTCTTGGACACATAAAACATCTACCTTCCTTCTCTGCATCATGTCAGCCAGCTCTCTACCTTTGTCTGTCATTGTCCCCACATTTAGAGTTGCAACCCTCAGTCCTACATTCTTCACTTTCCTCTTCTCCTGTTTGTCAACAGCACCGGTGCTGTTTGTTGTTAACACAGGCCTCGACCGATCCACGATGATTTGGCTTTGATGAACTCACAAAAAAATAAACCGTCCAGATGACTTGACTGAATATTGTTGGATTTTATACCTGGATTATTGAGCATGAACTTTGTTGCCTTGAACCACTTTGGCTGTGGCTGCCTGCCTGGGAGGAGTCAATGAGGGACAGGACAGCCCCCAGAAACCATCTTAGCTCCAGCAAACTGGTTGGTCCATTGGTCCACTTAAGGTGTTTACTGCTTGGTGGGGAAACAGTTAATGGAACTCCTCTGACTGACGAAGCCCTCCAGATCGTTCTTTAGTTTTAGCAGGTCGCTTTCGTAAATGAGCCCATGAGGTTCAAAAGATTTACCTTTATGTACGTACGTACATACATACATACATACATATGTACGTACGTACGTATGTATGTATGTATGCATGCAAGCATGCATGTATGTATGTATGTATGTATGTATGTATGTATGTATGTATGTATGTATGTATGTATGTATG
>JBBPBX010011056.1:0-12713 GCA_038048925.1 Garcialebias charrua | reverse complement strand
CACTCCGCAAACGTCGGAGCTTGTGGAGCTTGCTTAGAAATGGCTTCCTCTTTGCACTGTAGAGTTTCAGCTGGCAACGGCGGATGGCACGGCTGATGGCGTTCACTGACAATGCTTTCTGTTTCTGATTACTGAAACCTGGCAGAAAACAGGAGACCACAGCTGCTTCTCTGAACTCCTCCCACCTGGTTTTTCTTATCTGAGCGCACCGCGTGGGGCTGGAAGAGGGGGAGGGCTCGCTGCTGTGTTCAATGAGGAGGCGTTCAAATGCCGCATGTTGCCTCAGAAAAACTACAACAGTTTTGAAAGCATGTTTTTTGTGCTGGAATCTGCTAAACCTCTGCTGTGTGGCCTCTTTTATCGGTCTCCACAATACAATAAAAACTTTCTCAGTGAGTTTTCAGAACTACTGGCTGACCTGCTGCCAAAGTTTGACTCTTGGCTTTTCTGTGGAGACTTCAACGCACACATCTGCTGCCCAAGTAATCAGCTTGGATGTGAGTTTCAGGACCTTCTGGACTCTTTTAACCTGTCACAGTCGGTCTCGGGGGCCACGCACAGTCAGGGTCATACATTGGATTTAATTATCTCCCACAGCCTTCAAATACCTACTGTGGAGATCCTGAACACCTGTATTTCAGACCATTTTCCCATATTATTTGAATTTTTCACCTCTCCTGCACCGAAGGCTATTCTCCCAGCACGTCTCTGCCGCTCCATCACCCCATCCACCCCAAGTCAGTTCACTGATACCTTTAAGAGCACTAACTTTTGCTCTGCTGTCAGCCTGGACCCATCTCTACATCCTGAGGACTTAATCACCTCCTTCCATCACACCTGCACAACGATCTTGGACTCTATCGCTCCTCTCTAACATGCATCTTCAAAAAACAGACCATCACCATGGCTCAACGAAACGACGTGAGCTCTTTGACAACGCTGCAGGAAAGCAGAGTGAAAATGGAGGCGCGACCGGCTTCATGTGTCCCAGGGAATACTGAGAGACTATCTCTGTGATTATCAAAATGCTGTGAAGCAGGCCAAGTCACAGTACCTCTCCAATTTAATCACCACCAGCTCCAACCGGCCGAAGACGCTATTCAACATACTCCAGTCTGTTATCAATCCATCTGTCAATGTTCTGAAAACTGCCACACAGTCTACCTGTGACGACTTTCAGAGCTATTTTGTCAACAAAATAGACTCTATCAGGCAGAACATTGTCAGTCCATCCAACACCATCCAGTCATGTGCATCTGCAATAACCACTGCTGTTTTTGACCAGTTCGACCTGGTTTCATTGCCTCACCTCATCAAGGTGGTTCAGCAGATGAAACCAACTAACTGTTCTCTGGACATCATTCCATCAAAAATATTCAAACTTTCTTTTGATGTGATGATGATGATGATGAATTCAATTTATAACGCGCTTTTCATTAGTGAAAATCTCAAAGCGCTACACACATTCATACACCGGTAGCGGCAAACTACCATGCAAGGTGCTTTCCAGTCCTACCGGGAGCAACTCGGGGTTAAGTGTCTTGCCCAAGGACACAACAACACATGGTGTGGGGAACCGGGATTCGAACCGCCAACCTTCCGATCGGGGGACGACTGTCATTACCACTACGCCACGGCCGCCCGGATGTAATTGGTCCTTGTGTTTTGTCATTTATTAACAGCTGTCTATCTTCAGGTTTTGTGCCATCTGCTTTCAAACATGCTGTGGTCAGGCCTCTTCTCAAAAAACCAGGCCTAGATCCTACAGCTCTCTCTAATTTCAGGCCAGTTTCCCATCTGTCATTTTTATCAAAGGTCCTAGAAAAGATTGTTTTTATTCAACTTCAATCTTTTCTAGAGCTCAACAACCTGTTTGAAAAATTTCAGTCAGGTTTTCGAGCTCGTCACAGTACTGAATCTGCACTGCTCAAAGTGCAGAATGACATTCTTCTGTCTCTGGATGCAAAAAACCCTGCTCTGCTGGTGATGTTAGACCTCTCAGCAGCTTTTGACACCGTCGACCATCAGGTACTAATCAACCGTTTGTCTCAGCAGGTTGGCCTCCAGGGAGCTGTGCTTGAGTGGTTCAAATCTTACCTGTCTGGGAGAACTTTTTCTGTCATGATAGGTGATCTGTCCTCCTCTTCATCAACCCCTCTGACCTCTGGCGTACCACAGGGATCTATTCTAGGGCCAGTCCTCTTCTCTCTTTACATGCTGCCATTAGGATCAATCATTGCACGTCATAACCTGTCTTTTCACATGTATGCAGACGATTTACAAATCTATCTGCCAGTCACTCCCAACCCCTCACTCAGTTCAAACACTCTTGTCAACTGCTTAAATGACATTAAGCACTGGCTCTCTCAAAACTTCCTCCACCTAAACACAGATAAAACTGAATGCATTTTATTTGGTGCACCTGATGACACCAGCAACATCCTTCCCAGTCCCAGTTTTGGTTTTCCCCTCCCCCACTTCAACCCGGTGGTCAGAAATCTTGGAGTGCAGCTTGACTCCAACTTAAAGCTTGATAAACAGATCAGTTCTGTTGTCAAGACCAGCTTTTTCCAGCTCCGTCTGCTCTCTAAAGTAAAGTCATTTCTCAGCCGTGGTGATCTGGAGAAGGCCATCCATGCCTTTGTGACCTCCAGACTTGATTATTGTAATGCTTTGTATGTTGGTATTAATCAATCCTCCATCTCCCGTTTACAGCTTGTACAGAACTCTGCCGCGCGCTTTTTGACCAACACACGAAAATATGAACACATCACTCCTGTCCTGTCCTCTCTACACTGGCTCCCGGTTCAGTTCAGGATACAGTTCAAGCGGCTGCTGTTTGTTTTCAAAGCTCTGAATTAGGGGTGGGCGATATATCGAATATACTCGATGTATCGCGATATTTTAAATGTACGATGGTTAAAAGGGCTATATCGTGTATATCGAGGATCCTCCTGCTGTCGCGCGGGCCCCCACTCGCCCCCCTCCTTCCTGCAGGCTGCAGGAGCCGCGCGCGAGACTTTCAGCACAACATGTAAACACGGCAGATATGAAGAGCGCTGCACGCTGCTGAGGGGGGAAAACAATGTTCTGAGCTAGTTTGGATTAAATTGTCAGATGAGGGCATAAAAAATGTTTTTGTAGACGATGCTGAAAATAGTCCCGAAGAAAGGTCTGAACTACGAATCTTTTTCACCATTTAAACAGCGGAGTGGAGCATGAACGGCAGAACCAAGTGTTTTTACAGCTGCTGCTTCCTTAAAACAAACCACGGGTCTGAGCTTAGTCATGCGTGCACCGCATAGAGAGGTGGAGACATTAATAAATCAGCATTTTATCATTATCGCTAAAGACACGGTCCTTAGCGGCTAACAAGATGGCTAACGCGTTAGCCGTCTTCTTCCACAGCTGAGACTGACCGTGTCTTTAGCGATACAGCTGATTTAATAATGTCTCCACCTCTCGGTTCACGTTTCTGAGTGGAGGCTGTCGTGTTTTTACACAAGGATTCAATGCGACACTTTGTAGAGCAACTTTAGAGAACGTCTTCGTGAATCCGGAAACAACCCCTGACCCTTTCACAATAAAACCGGATACAGTACACAGAGGCTCACTGTGATAAATCTGTTCTTGTTCAGAGGTTTTGCAGACATTGCCTGAACTTGGCACAGTTTGAAACTTGTGCACATTTTGTGGTTTGTTGTTAAAAATTACTAGCACATGCAAATAGTTGAGAGTTGTTACCTGTGACTGTTCTGGGTCAGTAAATTTTATGGCCACTGTTTACACTTTTGTTTTTGTATTTTAAAGGCCTTAATTGTTTTGATTTAATATTTTTTTAATGTTAAAAGCACAAGAGCACCTTTTTAAGTTTAAATTATGTATTCTTCCTTTTTGCTTGAAGTACTTTTTATTTATGTGTGCAATTGATGGTTAAAATAAAATATTTAAGTTTGTTCAAATTTAGTGTTGACATTTTTTAATCAATTTTGAATCATTTTTTCATTGATTTTGGAGATATCGCGATATATATCGTGTATCGTGATATAGCCAAAAAATATTGCGATATAATATTTTCCTCATATCGCCCAGCCCTACTCTGAATGGTCTTGCACCTCTCTACATCTCAGAACTTTTGGAAGTCCACCAGCCCAGCAGAGCTTTACGATCTGCCAGTCAACACCTACTGGAGGTGCCTCGCTCAAGGTACAAACAATGGGGAGACCAGTCATTTTCTGTTGCCGGCCCAAAAGCCTGGAACAGTCTCCCCCTTGAGCTGCGTGCCACCTCTGATCTGACTCTGTTTAAAACCAGACTGAAGACCCACTTGTTCAAAAAAGCTTTCAGTGTGTAACTTTTATTACTTTTGGTATTTTAGTATGTAGCATTTTTATTTCCATTGCCTTCTTTTATTGCTGTTGTTTCTTATTCTATTTTCATTGATTTATTGTTCCAGTTTATTCATCTTTTTATCCTGTTAAGCACCTTGGTCAATGCAAGGCATTGTAGGAAGGTGCTATACAAATAAAGTTTATTATTATTATTATTATTTCTGGAAGTATTCCTGAGCCCATTCGGTTATTTCCTTGACAGTGGCATTCCTGTTTGAGGTGCAGTGACAATTAAGGGCCCAGAGATCACGAGCATCCAGTAGAGTTTTACAACCTTGACCCTTACGCACAGCGATTGTTCCAGATTCTCTGAATATTTTGATGATGTTATGCACGGTTGATGAGGATAACTTAAAAGTATTTGCTATTTTACGCTGGGTAACACCATTCTGGTATTGCTGCACTATCTTTCTGCACAACAATGGTGGAATTGGTGATCCTCTAACCATCTTGGCTTTTGAGAAACACTGAAACTCTGAGAAGCTCTTTTTATACCCAATTTTTTTATATCTGCGGGTTTGCGACACATGCTTTACGTTGTTAAACTCGAGAGACGCAGAGACGCAGCCGGCATGAAGCCGGTGTCACAACATGGAGAAACAGCTGCGCAGGCAGCCCAAGGAAGATTTTTTACCAAAAAGAGGGGGAAGCTCACCTTGTTAGCTTCCATTATTTCGCTCCGCTGAAATTCGGAGACAAAATGGGTCCAGAGGACACGAACTCAGAGTCCAACCGAGTCAGAACTTGGGTCTAGTTAACCAATACAAAACAGACCAGAGACACAACAGAACCGGAATCAAACGTAACGTTTTCTCTTTTCTGTTTCATGCCTTGTTTACTCCAGCTTCTAGAGTGGATTTCTTCTTCGTGGGTTTTATTAGCAGCCGTTGTTTTACCGCCACCTGCAGGAAAAATTTGGACCAAAGTAGAAATTTACTTTGGTCCAAATTTCCTTGTTCTTTTTGTTCACATCCATCCATCCATCCATCCATCCATCTTCTTCCGCTTATCCGGGGTCGGGTCGCGGGGGTAGCAGCCTAAGTAGGAGAGGCCCAGACTTCCCTCTCCCCAGCCACTTGGAGCAGCTCCTCCGGGGGAATCCCAAGGCGTTCCCAGGCCAGCCGAGAAACATAGTCCCTCCAGCGCGTCCTGGGTCTTCCTCTGGGTCTCCTCCCGGTGGGACATGCCCGGAACACCTCACCAGGGAGGCGTCCAGGAGGCATCCTAACCAGATGCCCGAGCCACCTCAACTGGCTCCTCTCGATGTGGAGAAGCAGCGGCTCTACTCCGAGTCCCTCCCGGATGACTGAGCTTCTCACCCTATCTCTAAGGGAGAGTCCAGCCACCCTGCGGAGAAAACTCATTTCAGCCGCTTGTATCCGAGATCTTGTTCTTTCGGTCATAACCCAAAGCTCATGACCATAGATGAGGGTGGGAACGTAGATCGATCGGTAAATTGAGAGCTTTGCCTTTTGACTCAGCTCTCTCTTCACCACGACAGACCGGTACAGCGCCCGCTTCACTGCGGACGCTGCACCTATCCGCCTATCGATCTCACGCTCCAGTTTTCCCTCATTCGTGAACAAGATCCCGAGATACTTAAACTCCTCCACTTGGGGCAGGACCTCCTCCCCGACCCGGAGAGGGCATGCTACCCTTTTCCGGCTCAAGACCATGGCCTCGGATTTGGAGGAACTGATCCTCATCCCGGCCGCATCACACTCGGCTGCAAACCGCTCCAGCGAAAGTTGTAAGTTTTGTTCACATTAAATAAAATAAATAAATGTCACATTTTTGTCATCTATGTATGTTCCCATACTTAATAATAATAATAATAATGAATTCAATTTATAACGCACTTTTCATTAATGAAAATCTCAAAGTGCTACAAGGAGCAACAGAATTAAATGTCAATAAAACAAATAATAAAACAATTAAAATCAATAACAATATCAGCTAAGATCAAAAGTAGAATCATGAGGAGGTAGAGTATGCTTGGTCGAAAAGAAAGGTCTTCAAGCCGCTCTTAAAGTCAACCACAGACTGTGGGGCTCTTAGACAGTCAGGAAGAGAGTTCCACAGGCGGGGGGCAGCCACACTGAAAGCCCGGTCTCCCATGGTCCTTAATTTGGTTCTCGGAATGTGAAGGAGATTGACTTGACAGACGAAATTGGTCTCTGCATTTAACCCAACCACCACCAGGTGGTGCAGTGAGCAGCCGTGGTCAGCGCCCGGGGAGCTAGGGAAAATAGATGTGCACTCATAGACACCCCAAGGTGTGCCGTGGCCGGGGTTCGAACCTGGGTCCTTCGGATCCCAAGTCCGATTCCCCTGCCACTACACCATCTTGGCCCCTCTTATAATTGTAACTGTAACTGTAGTAAAATAATAAAAAAAAAGAAAACTTTGGTCCAAAATTTTCCTGTACACACACACACACATCGTGTTGTACATATATCGTTATCGTGATATAAAAAAGTCCATATCGTGATATATGGTTTTTTCCATATCGCCCAGCTCTAATACATATACATATATATATACATATATATATACATATACATATATACATATATATACACATACACATATATATACATATATACACATATATGTTTGCTACTTTTTTGCTACTTTTTCTTTTTCTTTTGTCTATTGTTTAATGTACTTGTACCATTGCTGTTCATCATTCTTTAGTTTGTAGCAGGTCGCTTTCGTAAATGAGCCCTCGAAGCTCAATAAGATTTACCTGACTAAGTAAAGATTGAATGAATATATATCGTCATATTGCCCAGCACTAGGAGTCATCCTCCTCCACCTCACTCTGTCCTCTGCATCCTCTGTCCTCACTCCAACTACCTTCATGTCCTCTCTAACTGCATCCATATATCTCCTCTTTGGCCTTCCTCTGTGTCTTTTTCCTGGCAGCTGCATTTCTAACATCCTTCTACCAATATACCCACTGTCCCTCCTCTGGACATGTCCAAACCATCTCAGTGTGTCCTCCCTAACTTTATCTCCCAGTTGTTCAACATGTGCTGTACCTCTGATGATCTCATTCCTGATCTTATCCATCCTTGTCACTCCTAAGGAGAACCTCAGCATCTTCATTTCTGCTACTTCCAGTTCTTTCTCCTGTCTTTTTGTCCATGTCTCTGTCTCCAGACCATACAACATAGCTGGTCTCACCACTGTCTTGTAAACTTTTCCTTTGACCTTTGCTGACACCTTTTTGTCACAAATCACTCCTGAAACTTTTCTCCATCCACTCCATCCTGCCTGGACTCTCTTCTTCTTTACCACATTCCCCATTTTCCTGGACAGTGGACCCCAAGTACTTGAAGTCCTGCACCTTTGTGACCTCTGCTCCTTGTAGCCTCACTGTTCCACTGGCCTCCCTCTCATTCACACACATGTACTCTGTCTTACTACAGGCTGACTTTCATTCCTCTTCTTTCAAGTGCATACCTCCACCTCTCCAAGTTCTCTTCCACTTGTTCCCTGTTCTCACCACAGATCACAATGTCATCTGCAAACATCATAGTCCATGGGGATTCCTGCCTGACCTCATCTGTTAGTCGGTCCATCACCAGAGCAAACAAGAAGGGGCTCAGAGCCGATCCTTGATGCAATCCCACCTCCACCTTGAAGCTATCTGTCACTCCTACAGCACATCTCACCACTGTCCTGCTGTCTTCATACATGTCCTGTACCAGTCTAACATACTTTTCTGCCACTCCAGATTTCCTCATGCAATACCACACCTCTTCTCTTGGTACCCTGTCATATGCTTTTTCTAAATCCACAAACACACAATGGAGTTCTTTCTGACCCTCTCTGTACTTCTCTATCAACATCCTCAAAGCAAAGATGGCATCTGTGGTGCTCTTTCTTGGCATGAAACCATACTGCTGCTCACAGATAGTCACCTCTTGTCTAAGCCTTCCTTCCACAACTCTCTCCCAGATCTTCATTGTGTGGCTCATCAACTTAATTCCCCTGTAGTTGCTACAACTCTGTACATCACCCTTGTTCTTAAAAATGGGAACCAGCACACTTCTTCTCCATTCTTCAGGCATTTTCTCACCCTCAAATATTCCATTAAATATTTGAGTCAAAAACCTCACTGCCATCTCTCCAAGACATTTCCAAACCTCCACTGGTATGTCATCAGGTCCTACTGCCTTCCCCTTCTTCATTCTTTTCAGAGCTTTCCGGACTTCACCCTCACTAATCTTTCCCACTTCCTGGTCCACAGTTTCTATGACCTCCACTCTTCTTTCTCTTTCATTCTCTTCATTCATTAGCTCCTCAAAGTAATCCTTCCATCTTCCCATCACACTCTCCTCACTTGTTAGAACATTCCCATTCCCATCTTTAATAAGCCTAACCTGCTGCACATCCTTTCCAGCCTGATCCCTCTGTCTTGCCAATCGGTACAAGTCCTTCTCGCCCTCTTTAGTGTCCAGTCTCCCATACAATAATAATAATAATAATAATGAATTCAATTTATAACGCACTTTTCATTACTGAAAATCTCAAAGTGCCACACACATTCATAAACCGGTAGCGGCAGACTACCATGCAAGGTGCTTTTCCAGACCTACCGGGAGCAACTCAGGGTTAAGTGTCTTGCCCAAGGACACAACGACACATGGTGTGGGAACCGGGACTCGAACCGCCAACTTTCGGATCGGGAGACGACTGCCATTACCACTACGCCACGGCCGCCCTCTGCTTTGCCTTGGTTACTTCCCTCTTTGCTCTATGTCCCATCTCCTTATATTCCTGTCTCCTCTCTTCAGTCCTCTCACTGTCATATTTCTTCTTGGCTAATCTCTTTCTTTGAATGGCGTCCTGCACTTCACTATTCCACCACCAGGTTTCCTTATCATCCATTCTCTGTCCAGATGACACACCAAGTACCTTCCTACCTGTCTCTCTAATTACTGTTGCTGTAGTAGCCCAGTCACTTGGAAGCTCTTTCTTACCACCCAGAGCCTTTAACAGCTCGTCTCTGAATTTCTCACAACATTCTTCCTTCTTTAGCTTCCACCATTTGGTCTTCTTCTCTGATTTTACTCTTTTTCTCTTCTTCCAACAACAGTCATTCTACACACAACCATCCGATGCTGTCTGGCCACGCTCTCCCCTGCCACAACCTTACAGTCTCCAATCTCCCTCAGGTTTCCTCTTCTACACAGAATGTAATCGACCTGTGTACTCCTTCCTCCACTCTTATAGGTCACTCTATGTTCCTCCCTCTTTTGGAAATAGGTATTGACTATAGCCATTTCCATTCTCTTGGCAAAATCCACCACCATCTGTCCTTCCTGGTTTCTTTCCTTGACACCAAACCTACCCATCACTTCCTCATCCCCTCTGTTTCCTTCACCAACATGTCCATTCAGGTCTGCTCCAATCACCACTCTTTCCTCCCTGGGAATACTCTCTATCACTTCATCCAAATCTTTCCAAAATTTATCTTTCTCCTCCCCATCACATCCAACCTGTGGAGCATAACCACTTACTATGTTTAGCATCAGACCTTCTACTTCTACCTTCAGACACATCACCCTATCTGACACTCTCTTCACCTCTACTACATTCTTTGCCAACTCCTCCTTCAGGACCACCCCTACTCCATTTCTCTTTCTATCCACACCATGGTAAAACAGTTTGAACCCTGCTCCAATACTGCGAGCCTTGCTGCCCTTCCACTTGGTCTCTTGGACACATAAAACATCTACCTTTCTTCTCTGCATCATGTCAGCCAGCTCTCTACCTTTGTCTGTCATTGTCCCCACATTTAGAGTTGCAACCCTCAGTCCTACATTCTTCACTTTCCTCTTCTCCCTCTGTCTCCTGACACGCTTCCCTCCTCGGGGTCTTCGACTAACAGTAGTACAATTTCCGCCGGCACCCTGTTTGTCAACACCGGTGAACAGTCAACACAGCAGTGATTTAGTCCAAACTAAATCACTGCAACAAAATTACTTTGTTTCCCTTTGGGTCAACCTGGATAAAGGATGAGAGTTGACATTATGACCCCGTCGCTGAGGGATTAGTGAATGTTTGTAGTTTTTGGGATGAGTGTTTTTCTGGACTGCAACTGAACATGGAATGTAAGTAAACCTAAATGTTTTTGGTGCAAGATATTCAAGTGGGAGGAGTTACAATGTGGAGAACAGAAGAAAGTTGTTTTTTCTTGTCTGAGGCAGCGCAGACTGATGGATCCTCGTGAGTGGAGGGAGCAATTTTAGCCATGACCAGGAGCAATGGAGGAGCCAGGGGGTGGCCAATGGTGGTCTTGACTTGATTAATTCTTGGTCACTCCAAGGGCCACCCCAATCTTTTAAGGAAACTTTACTTTAAACTTTCTAGTTTTTATATTGCTTTAAAGTTCAAAGCAATATAAAAACTAGAAAGTATAATTTCCTCAAATAATTGGGATGACTGGTTTATATATTTACAAAATGGTGGTGGCCAATGGCCATCTTGGATTTTGACATGGCAACACAATTTTCGATGGTGACTTTTTTTGCACCTATGCAGCCACACATGAAAGTAGAAGTTGGTGCAGTAGACCCTCGTTTATTGCAGGGGATCCGTACCCGGGAGCAGTGTCCTCTGCTAAAATATTTTAAATAATTTATTTTAAATAAAAATTCCATGCCGATCATGTTGCTCATCCATCAATCAACCAATTGTGTGTCATGCCCAATTTTACTTTGAAAAACCACGATAGAGCGAGTCCGCAAAAAACGAATGTGAAGTAGCGAGGGACTACTGAATCTCACTTGCCCACAACACAGGCAGATGTAGAGTATTTCCAATTACCGTATTTTTCAGAGTATAGGTCGCACCGGAGTATAGGTCGCATTGTCCAATTATTACCAATAGATTAGAAAAATCCCTAGATGGGTCGCACCGGAGTATAGGTCGCACCTACGTTTAGCTCTGCTGCAAATGTCTGCCACAGGAACGCACAGCAAGGCTTTTAAGAAGATTAACACTTAAAAACAATTACCGTAAAAACCGATGTATTATACGTTGTATTTTTGCTCATTTGAATGTCCTGCGTATTAAACACCGAAGAGTATTATGTATGGATTTTTCCCCATACTGTATTTTGTTTCACTATAGGTAGCAGTAGTGTTCAGCTCATCAAACTGCAGCTAGAGTCGGGTTATTGAGGTGGTCTGCTTAGTTCTATGTGTAATCTAGACATAGAGGTCTGACTTCAGTATTCATCTGTTTTGAATTACTCTAAGGTCTGCAGCACCACTGAACAAACACAACAATAGTGTAGTGTTTCCAGCAACTCTGGAAATCAGAGAAAACCTTGAAAAAGACTTTCATGTTTTCCAGACAGAGAAAACTGAGCACAGATCTGCTGATTAAAACATGATCTTTCTGAGGTGTTCATGTGTTCATGTATTAATGTTAGTGTTCTAGTATCACTGAGTCCATGTTCTACATGATCTTTTAAAAAAGATCTTAAAACGTATTTATTCAGACTGGCTTTTAATTAAATTTTATGTATTTTTTCTTTTTATTCTTTTATTTTTGCTTGTGAAGCACTTTGTGATGTCATTGTCTGTGAAAGGTGCTATATAAATAAAGTTTACTTACTTACTTACTTACTTACTTAGTATGCATGGTACATGTGTCCTTACTGATTGGCTATGGTGGCTTTTTAGTTTTTGATGTTTTGATGTTATACAATATAATTAATTATTAGTAACGATTGCTGTATGCAAGTTACAGTATACAGTACTGTCATCTGCGAATGTGAATCTGCCATATCCATCCACCTAAGATGCTGAATTCTGACTGAGCACTTCCTGCCACTGAAATATCACCTGGAATTTACGCAAGGAAAACTCTTCTTTATTTTTTCCCCTCCTTTCGGTTGCTCGCTTCTTCAGGGGTCACCACAGTGAACTAACTCGCATGAAGACTTGGTGACTGTTTTTACAATGGATGTCCTTCCTGACACAACCACAGACCACTGAGCTACCACAGCTCACCTTAACCATTCACCTTTTATTTGACCCCCGAACCCGAAACAAACCAATGAGAGCACCCTGCACGCCAATTAATGACGAGAAGGGGCGACCCGACACGTCAAGCATGTGACGCGGAGGGACCCTGACCCAAAGCATCAATATATGACGAGTAGGGAGTGAGAACATGTTGGTGGAGCAGAGAGCTGCCGTCTAGAGCCCGGGGTGGCAGATGGTAATAAAAATAATTATGTGTTTTATATATATATATATATATATATATATATGTGTTTGTGTGTGTGTGTGTGTGTGT
>JBBPBX010011055.1:32815-56701 GCA_038048925.1 Garcialebias charrua | reverse complement strand
CCGTTGTTTCATGAAGCTGGCTCCAGTCTAATCTGTTTCTCTGTCTTCATTCTAAACAACTTCTTCTCTGTTCTTCAAAACATTTCTTGTTGACGTCACCTGACGTCAACTAATCTCCTCCCACTCCCTGATTGAAATGACCAATCGGGAAGGAGCAAGTCATCTGATCTCAGATCCTATTTAAGAAGTTATATAGCTTCCTGGAACTACCAGTGCCTGAGAGAGTCTAAGATGCACGGACTTTCTCGCTTTCTGCTGTAGACGCGAGTCATGAGTCAAAGACCCTGTCCTGTCAGCAAAGGACTTATAACATGCTAGTTATAAAGTCCGAACCGAGCGTAAGCTCAGAACTTTGAATGAATTTCCTTTCTGGAATAATTTATCTTGAAACCAAACCAGGACTGCCACGACTTCTGCCGCCTAAAGCAAGTATCACCGAGACACTGAGAAGGTAAACACGTTTTGGAGTCCAGCTTGGACTTGCTGGACCGACGACCCATTTACGTCCAAGACTGCTCACAGCTCTTTACCAGAACCGAGACGGACGTCTTAAGGTAAAAGAGCAGCTGTTTGTTAACTGGAGCGTGCAATTATATCTTAGCTGGATGCATATGGAAGAGTGTCATCTGGTCATAAATGCAAGATAAAACTACTTCCGTTTTCCTCCATCTTTCATCCTCCATCTTCCTTCCTAAACTTTCTTCTTATATCTTAAGCCAGTAAACTCTAAGTTAATGTGCCTGCAGAGGTAAGTTATACAAAGACCCATAACTTGTGTTCTGTTGTTTCCTAGAAATTACGGACGCGTGATTTAATTTGTGCTGAAGTTAATTTATAGGAAATAGATCGATCAATCTATGTAAATATGTTGTGATGTAATTTTATGATTCTGTTATTAAATGGTTCAGTTCTGCTGTACCAACATAAATAACGTTTCCTGTCAAGTTACATCCCTCCAAGTCACAGAATTTATAGGTACCTGTATTAATCTGAAAAAGTGAGAACCCGTGAATGATTGATGATAATTTGTGTCAGTCTAAACCCTGCTCAATTTTTCATCTAATATATAGGTAAATCAGCAAAACTGATCACCACCTATATTATTGCATAACATATACACTGAACTTACATCACCTCCATCTATTCTTTGGCAAGCCCATAAGGACAATAATCATGACAGCTTACAATACAAAATTGTGAATGCAACATTTAACATCTTCACATGAATTTACAACCCTACACTCCAGTTCTACATTATTCCATAAAATTAACAAGTTGTTCTCAAAGACTACATAAATCATGTCAAAGCAAATATTACAGAACTGTTTGATTTATTCTTTTACAGGACACAGAGAGATGTCTCACCAAGTCAGACTGAGGCTGCTGCCAAGAGCCAGGTGTTTTTTCGATGAGCCTGTTCAGGTGAAGGTGTCTGGGCTGAGGCCCAGGCAGGTGGTCACCATGAGAGCCAGATCCTCTGATGAGAAAGGAGTAGAGTTCAGCTCCTCAGCATCCTTCATGGCTGATGGTAACGGTGAGATTGACCTGAACAGAGATCCCTCCCTCAGTATGAGCTATGTTGGAGTTGAACCCATGGGTTTACTGAGGTCACTGAAGACAGACACTGCCCACAAATACTTTTATAAGGAGAAGTTGTTTGAACCTTTCATGGTGAACTTCTCTGTTTATGAGGGAAATGGCAGGATGCTTGCAGAGGCGACAAATGAGAGGCTTCTGATCAGAGATGGTGTCAGCAGAGTTCCTGTCGAAGAAGGGAATGTTCATGGAGTCCTGTTTACTCCTCCAGGTATGATCATGGATTATCTGCATGTCGGCTGTGGTTCACAACATGTTTACTACTGTGAGTTATCAGTTTAAAATCTATTGCCTATTCAAAACAATGCAGTAAACGTTTTGACCAAATATTTTACCTCATGGCTGAACAACATGACCGAAGAGCCAAAAAAGAGAGGCGTGCATTGAGTTCCAGTGGTAATAAGTTTTCTGAATTATTCTGTCTCATAAATGTACAGCTGAAGTTTGATTTGATACAGGAACGTGTGAATATTTCCCAGCAGTTACGCAAAGTAATCCAAGTTAAACAGTTCAAAGCAGCATCAAAGACTACTCAACAATGAAACTGCTGGAGACTTTTGGTCATATCTGAACAAATATCTTAACATTTTGAAGACGTTTGACTTTAATGCCAATGAAACAATCATAATGCCCAATGAAAGAGATGGTGTGATTCTTTTTGAGATCCAAATTTCAGCTTACTGTTTACATAAGGAACACTCACATTCTGAACTGTTTGATGTAGATTCAGAATTCCTTAAAATTATAGAATGTGATGAAAATAGACTTACCTGAGTTATTTGAAGAAACATATTTGGAGACTGATTATTAAAGCACTTTCCATGATGAATCTAACAATAAACCATTAGTTCTGCACCACAATACATCTCCTTCCCTATTTTGCCACAATTTAGAAGTTAATTGATATGGATGCAGAGCTAAGTTAGGTGATGGGCAGGATCAGTAATTTCTGCTTGAGTTTTCATCCTTCATACACCACAGTTGGCATCCTGCTGAACATGCTAAAAACAAATTAGAAGAAAATAACAGATGAAATTTTTTATTGATTTTTTTTACCATATATTAACAAAAAAATCTGCATATTTTCAGAGTTCTTAAATGACAGATTTAAAAAAAAAGTGTTTTTATTTGTTTTCCATTTATGTGTCTCAGGAGATGGCCCATTTCCTGCTGTGTTAGATTTGTCCACCTTGAACTCTGAGAAAAGAGCCTGTCTGCTGGCCAACAAAGGCTTCGTAGTTCTTTCTATGACTGTGGTCAGTGACAACCCTGCTAAAGTCAAACAGATCCACCTGGACCCTTTTGAAGAAGCTGTGTGTTTCTTACATGGACTGCCTAAGGTGAAGAGCTGTGTTCATCTTGTTAAATATTCTCCTAGAAAACATTTTTAAATCAGGTTATTGTTCACTGAGTTGGTTCTGAGAACAGTTAAGACACAGGGAACGCTCAGATTTTCATATTTTTTACTGCAATTTAGCTTAGACTTTGTGAAAAAAACATTTGAAAATAGAACCTGTAAGCAAGGAGGAATGACTTTTGCACAATTATCATGCACCAGTCAGTGTTGCAGTTACAGATGAAAACACCACCACCCCAACTTCTAGGGTGTTTGTTCAAATGTAAGTGCTGAAAAAGAACAAAAAACATCTTCAAAATGGGGATTATACCGTATTTTCCGTTGTATAGGTCGCACTTTTTTTGGTTTTTTTCAAGGCCTGCGACCTATACACCAGTGCGACCTATTTGTGGAAATTTTCCATTTTTTAGACACATTTTTGCCTCAGTTATGACCGTTTTTCACTTTGGCAGAAAATGGTGCAGTACCACTTTCGGCCGCTAGGGGGCGCAGTGCAGTACCAGTTTCTGTCGCTAGGGGACACTTCCAGAGGAGTACACTGACCGTTTCCAGCTCATGTGTCCGAAAAAAAGCTCCTCTGCTCGGACTGACTGTCGGCCTCCTGGTCTGGAGGTAACTTCTTTTAGCTCTGTGTTTCTTAGCTGTTTGTTTGCAAGATAAGTCAAGAACGACTCAGCTGATTTTTCTGAAACTTACAGAATGTAGGCTAATCACAGTGTGGACGTTTACAAGTAAGTAGCTTTATTAGATGTTTGAGATTAAAAAAAAAAAACGATCTTTTGGTAGCATTAGCTTGAGTTAGCTTCTAGTTTTATTTCTGTTTACGTTATAAATAGCTTCGAAACCAATTGGTGTATATTTTTTCTGCTTACAGAGTGTAATTATATAAGCTTTAATGTACTTAACTATGGCCTGGAGGAAATATTTGAGATGAGATTCGATTTTTTATTCGTGTTTTCAGAGACGGACTCGTCTCCTGTTAGCTTCTGGGTTTATTTCTGTTATGTAATAAATAGCTTCAAAACCAATCGGTGTATTTATTTTTATTTTTTGCTTACAGAGTGTAATTATATGAGCTTTAATGTACTTAACTATGGCCTGGAGGAAAAATCTGAGATGAGATTCGATTTTTTATTCGTGTTTTCAGAGATGGACTCGTCTCGTGTTAGCTTCTGGTTTTATTTCTGTTTATTTTATAAATAGCTTCGAAACCAATCGGTGTATATTTTTTCTGCTTACAGAGTGTAATTATATGAGCTTTAATGTACTTAACTATGGCCTGGAGGAAAAATCTGAGATGAGATTCAATTTTTTATTCGTGTTTTCAGAGACGGACTCGTCTCGTGTTAGCTTTTGGTTTTATTTCTGTTTATGTTATAAATAGCTTCGAAACCAATCGGTGTATATTTTTTCTGCTTACAGGTGTAATTATATGAGCTTTAATGTACTTAACTATAATAATAATAATAATAATGAATTCAGTTTATAACGCACTTTTCATTAGTGAAAATCTCAAAGTGCTACACACATTGGCACATATGGCAAGATGGCCGCGCTCAGAGCAGCCCCAGCTTCACGAGTTCCCGGTTCATCTCTAGTTTTTAGTAATTTTAATAGTGTTTTTGTACCTGACTCTGCGCGTTTTTTGCGGGTGAATTATAGCCGAACTGAACTGTTAAGAATCGGAGCGGATTTACCACAGGGCACAGCTGAAATCAGCAACGAACTCAAATCAGAGCTCGGAAGATTGGAGCTGCTAAGAACGTCCTTCTGGAAGCAGATGCGCTCCAGGGGAAAGAAAAGGAAGCGGTGCTCTCGTGGAAAGAAGAGAGGTTGCCGTGCAGGAATTATGACGAGACTGCGGGCAGACGCTAAAACCGGTAGACCCCCGATGCCGGCTCTTTTTCTGTCTAACGTCCGCTCGCTGGACAACAAAATGGATCTACTTCGTTTGAGAGTGACCACGTCGGAGGAGATGAGAAGGTGCTCCGTGCTCTGCCTCACGGAAACGTGGATCTCGGAGGACACACCAGACTCTGTTTACGAGCTGGATAATAGGCTCTTTTTCAGAACAGACCGGTGCACAGAGACTACGGGGAAAACACGAGGCGGCGGTGTTTGTATTTACATGCACAAAGACTGGTGCACGAACTGTTCCGTGATTAAAAGGCTTTGTTCAGCTGCCGTCGAGTTGATCACAGTAAGATGTAGGCCGCATTACCTTCCTCGCGACCATGCTGTGATTTTAATAACAGCTATTTACATAGCACCCGATGCTAATGCTAATGACGCCCAGGGAGAAATTCATGACTTACTCACCTCGCTGCAGTGTAAATATCCTGAGGGGCTTTTCATTGTTTGCGGAGACGTCAATCACGTAGATCTTCAAGTCTCCCTCCCAGCCTTCAATAAGAACGTCTTCACAGCTACGAGAGGAGATAAAACGCTCGACCAAGTCTTCACTAATGTAAAGGGGGCGTACACGGCGAAGACACGCCCACCGCTCGGAGCTTCCGATCACGACTCTCTGATCCTGGCACCAAAACAGCTACCCCCACTCAGGCGCTCCAAGCCGGAACAAAGAGAGATAACAATCTGGCCTCAAGATAGTTCCCCCATGTTGAGAGACTGTTTTGAGAAGACAAACTGGTCTGTTTTCAGAGAAGCAGCTACTGATGGAAGTTCAGTGGACATGGAACTGTACGCTTCCTCAGTCCTGGGCTACATCAGTACATGCTCTGAAAATGTATCCATAAAAAAATATGTTAAATCCTACCCGAACCGGAAACCCTGGTTAAATAAAGAAGTTCACGCCTTGCTAGCAGCCAGGGACACTGCATTCAAGTCAGGAGATAAAGAGGAGCTGAGAAAGAGCAGGAAAGAACTGAAGGATGGCATTAAGAAGGCCAAGGCCACGTATGCACAGAGGATCGAGGGACAGTTCACCTCACAAGACCCACGGAGCATGTGGAAGGGTATTAAATGCATAACAGATTACAAAGGCAAGAACAAACAATGCCCCAGGGACCCATCTCTGCCTGATGCCCTCAATAAGTTTTATGCACGTTTTGATGATCCAAACAGACCAGCTAGCACCAGACTCACCTCATCACCAGATGAAGAGCATCTCAGAGTGACCGCAGCAGAAGTGAGAGGCAGTCTCAGAAAGATTAATCCTCATAAAGCAACCGGACCAGACAACATCCCAGGGGAAGGAATGTGCGGACCAGCTCTGTGAGGTGCTGGCTGACATCTTCACCACCAGGGCTGGACTGGGACAAAAAAATCGGCCCGGGCATTTTGAGCAGAGTGGCCCACAGTGATGGCATAGTTACATTGAAAAAGTAACTTAGTTAAGTTACTGATTAGTCCTTGGGAAAAGTAACTTAGTTAAGTTACTGATTACTTGATTTGGAAAGTAACTAAGTTAGATTACTAAGTTACTTTATTAGTTACTTTCAGCAGCTGCTAACAAGAACCCTCTGTCACAATACATAAAAAATTTAAATGTTTTAATAAAATAATTACCAATTAAAAATATTCAAAAAACATAATGGTCTTTCTTGACTTTATAAAACATAAATACTTTTGATAAAAAATAAGGTATTTCTTGATTTCAATATCATAAATGAAGGTTGAATGAATAAAGAAATACTTGCTTTATATAAAAAATAGTGTCTTTACTTCACTAAACAAATAATATGTTTACAAAAAAGACTTATAAAATGATTATTTTGAAAATGTTTCAAGTGAACAATACGTTTGTATAGGCCAACTCTTTCAGGGATGAAGATGTTCACATCCTTGATAGAGAGGAACGATGGTTTGAGAGAGGAGTAAAGGAGGCCATCTTTGTGAAAAGAAACCGTCCATCATTAAACAGAGGTGGAGGCCTCCGGGTTCAACTGTCCCCCTCTTAAGGCTCGGATATAGTCGCGCTTTGGTCCGCAAGCTGGAGCGCGCGTGCTGCGCGCGCACTGTGCATGCGTTTATAGTGTAGCACGGCAGAGCTTGGCAAAGTGCTGTTCTTTTACGGACCAGCAGGTGGCAGTACCCTCTAAAACCTGTGCATATGTTGCAAGAAAGGGTGTAGAGGAAGAAATCTACCGTAGAAGAAGAACTGTTTGAAATCACACAACAAAAACAAATAGCTTTCTGCTCGCGTGCTGAACTGTTGTCTTTATTTGCGGCTTTCAATGCATGGAGTCAGCGGAGGAGAAAGCGATCACGTGACTTTTGGCGAAAAAACAAAAGAAAAGTCCGACTCCAGATCAGGAATGAAGGAGAATTTTAACATTTTGTGTCACAAAACATTCCTCCATGCCTCGCGACGCCGTTTCCACGACCACAGCGGCGCAGACAGCTGCAGATTCTGGCGTGAAGACTGTCGGTGAGGTCCACACCCGACCTGTCAATCAATTTGGCGCGCGCGCTAGGCTTGCGGAGCTTCAAAATCTAGGAGGTGCACGACCACGCGCGAAACCAACGCGCTGGCCAAAGCGCGGGGGCGGGGACTTCGCGATTGCGTCACTTTGGCCGCGCGCCCTATGCGACGCGTCAACTATATCCTAGGCTTTACAATGCTGTTGTTGCTAGTATCACTCAGCCCTCTGTGAATAGCAAACAACCATCAGGGTGCTAATGATCCATTGTTAGGCTGATGGTCCTCCTTGCTCATGTGAGCAGCTGGTTTCAGCTGTCATCAACAAACTGGTTGATCCACTGTGAGTCAAGTCAAGTCTATTTTATTTATATAGCACAGTTAAAACAGATAAACTGTTATCAAGGTGCTTCACACACACAACACAAAAGAGGTTTAAAAATGTACAGAACAGTATCACACACCAATGGTAAAAATTATGATATTAACAGCGGTAAAAGTATAATAAAAATGTATAAGAACAATATTAAAATGAAAACACAGTAAAAATATATATATACACTACGTCAGCTCACACAGTTTGAAATAATAGAGAAAAGATATTTTTAGCAGGGATTTGAACATGTGAAGGGAGGAGGCCTGTCTAATGTTGGGGGGCAGGTTGTTCCACAGTGAGAGGGTGATATTTACAAGACTGAGCTGAATACAGCACCTCAGACTGAGGAAGTATTTCTGATGAAAGATGAAACGTTTCTACAATTGTTTTGTTTTGTTTTTTGAATGTCCAGAGGCTCAGACAAGTTAAAAAAACTTAATAAGATTATAATTTTAAATTAAAAAGGTAATAGTACAGTAATAGTAAAAGAACAATACCTCTTTGAGCAGTTGAGGTGGTTGAATCTCTCATCATCTCTCATCATCAGGGCTCCAGGACATGCTGACACTATCAGTCTTGAGTTTTTTCATAAAGTGCTGAAGTGTTGACGTGATGGAAGACGTCTTAGCAGCGTTCAGTAAAGCCTGCACATCAACAACATTTCAGACATGATTCAGAGATCATTAAGATCCAACAAGAATGGGAAATGATAAATGGACTGTACATATACAGCTCCTTTCTATCTTACCAAGACATTCAAAAGTCTTTACAACACAGTCTGTGCCCTCATTTACCCATTCACAACACTCTAGATTCAGAGCTTTATCACATTCATACACTGATGGGACACACATCGGAGGCAATGACGGGTTCAGTGTCTTGCCCAGGGACACTTGGGCATGTGACTACTGGTGGATTCGAATCCCCAACTCTTCCATTGGAGGACGACTGCTCTAACCACTAATCCATAGCCTCCCCAAAAGAAAGTCAAAACTTCAGCGGTAATAAACTGAGTAGTGACAGAACCAGACTATTATTCTGAAACTCCATGTTCAGTCCACTTCCTGTTTCTTGCCAACCATCTAACTGAATCCTCCTGAACGATTTGTGTGGGCTGGGATGAAGGTCATGTTTAAAGGCCCACATGCCTTCATCAATGGACAACAGTTGCTCTTTAGTTATCTCTACTATAGATCTACAGTTCTGAGTTCAGGTGATCTTATTGTTCCAACGGTTCAGTTTTTTTCTCAGGTAACACCTGTCCACGTTCTGTTCACAGTTTCATTCATTTTCTATGTTGAACTGGAAGAGTGAACTTTTCCTCATTTCTGTTCATGTAAGGGGCTTAAGAGACTTAACTAAGAGGAAAAGTTTCTATTTATTTAGTAAAGGGCAAAATGCAAATATCATATTCTTACAGGAAATTCATTGAAAACATGAAGACAGCAACTTTTGTTCTAACAATGGGGAGATGAAGCTTGTTTCTGTTATGGCTCTTCAAGACCAGCAGGGGTCGCTATGCTATTAAAAACTGTCAGGGTCAAATAATTTAAAAGAAATGGATGAACATGGTCACTGGTTATTCCCCACTGTAATTTGTTTCACTGTCCCCCTCAACTCCTTATTTTCTTTAGCGAGAGATGTTACTTGATGTTGACTGAACTCCAATGATTCCCTCAAACTTTGCAATTCCTTGTGTAACACCTCTACTAATGCCATTGCTAGCCGGGTGTCTAAGCTAGACAACCTCTGGTCAATTGACTCCAGTATTGCCGTGAAGCCCGAACCTGAATTATCCGCGGACGTTTCTGACGAGCTATCTGAGCTTCCCTCTCGGTGTCGTTTAGCTAACGGGGCGTTAGCTGACTCGCTAGCAGCACCGGATGTAACAACGAGTTTGTTCAAGTCATGACTAACCTTTCAAAATAATCGTCAACAAACCATTCTAGGCTCTTCAACGTCTCCCCGTCCAGTTTTTTTTTTTGTTGAAGTGAAAAAGAAATTCGTTATTAATTTTAGTACTTTTTAAAATTAGCTTACATTTAATTATAAAGCTTTTATGTAAATAAATATTGACTTACCAATGCTTTATAATCATACTCGTACACAAGTTAGAGTTTTTTCAGCAGCAGCTCATCGCACCTCCGCACCTCACAGAACCGGAGTTCTAACTGGGCCTTCCTGAAAGCCTGTATGGTATTAAATCTCGTACCAAGCCTTACCATCCAGCTGGTAATGGGCAATGCGAATGTTTTAATAGGACGCTTTACAATTTGTTGAGAACCTTGCCCCCGTCCCGGAAACGAGACTGGAGTGCTTGCTTGCCCCAGTTGCTTTATGCTTATAACACCACTCCTCATCAATCAACTGGCGAGTCACCTTTTTTTTAAATATTCGGTCAAGAACCACTTCTTCCAGTTGATTTTCTGTTGGGAAGCGTTCAAAAACCTGTTGCAGGAACTGTTCATAAGTGGGTCAAAGAACATCAGACTCGTTTGCAAATAGCATTTGAGGGTGCTAGAGAAAAACTGAGGACTTATTCAGAACGCAGAAAAGCTCATCATGATATGAACATCACAGAAACTCCACTTCAGGAGGGCCAGCTTGTGTTGATCCAAAATTTGGGGAGTAAAGGTCGTCAGAAGACTCAAGATTTGTGGAGTTCGGTGACTCATATAGTTAAGCAAGTCCCAAGAGAGGGTGTAGTGTATTCAGTGGCACCAGTTCATGAACCAACCAGGAGGGTACATCGCTCTTTGCTAAAGGTCTGGATTGGTGCTGATGTACCTAATCCAGTTTCTGTTGAAGGTGCATCTTCTGAGCATTGCTCTGGTTCAGATGACGAGTTGTTTTTAGAGGATGATTTGTTCTTGAGGCTAAGTCCTCAGGAGCAGGTACTGCCTGCTGCTGTGGTTTCTGATGCCATTCCTGGGGTTTCAGGACTTGTCGTGGCTCCTTCTGGCGTGACCGTGAATCAACCTACCTCACTACCAGTTGTACCAGCAGCAGAGTCTGGTTCCAGCGAGGTGTCTGTGCGTAAATCAACACGATCAACTGCTGGCCAGCATCTTAATCCCTATCACCACGGGCGGCCGTGGCGTAGTGGTAAGGGCAGTCGTCTCCCGATCGGAAAGTTGGCGGTTCGACTCCCGGGACCCGCACCATGTGTCGTTGTGTCCTTAGGCAAGACACTTAACCCTGAGTTGCTCCTGGTAGGACTGGAAAGCACCTTGCATGGTAGTCTGCCGCCACCGGTTTATGAATGTGTGTAGCATTCAATATATGTGTAGCACTTTGAGATTTTCAGTAATGAAAAGTGCGTTATAAATTGAATTAATTATTATTATTGTCATTATTATCATCATTATTATCATCTTCAAAGGTAATCCCTATCATCTTCCAAGGCCAGCAGTAAGACAAACACCTTCATTTAATGCCTCTTTTCCACTTGCCGGTTCGGGTCGGTTATTGCGCAATATATGCATGCCAGAAGCAAGCTGGACGCATTTTCCACCTCACATATGAGCCGCGCCGCACCGTGATTCCGGACCGATTTCAGAGCAGTGTTCAGGCGAGCTGTAAGCGCGTCATCCGTCACATCATAAACACTGTCGGTCACTGATTGGTCGGGGGGGGGGGAGGCTGTTTGGAGGGAACAGGTGCATTGTGGGTCTCTTCAGAAGGCACGCTAGCTGTAAATCAGTGAACGCTCAGTGCGTTTAAAAGACGTTATATTGCTGATCTATCATCTCACAGCGGTGCTGCTGCTGTTTGTCCTTGACCGTTTGTTTACCTGCTGTGCGGGTTGTCCTGACTGGCATTTCACCTCCCATTTTGGCTGTCCGTTGGCTGTCGTCTTGTCCTGGCTGCTGGTTTAATGCCCACTGTTCCAGCCGGCGTAAGGCTGGCTGCATCACCCGTCAGGTGTGGCTGATCGGGTCGACTGAGGTTCAGCCCGGACTAATCGTCCTGCTGCCAGCGTGAGTGGCGTCTTCTACGGCGCTGTGGTTCTTCCAGGACAGACTCTTTGGACAGCTGTGGCTTGATTAATTGAACATCTGAAAGCCAAGAGCTCGGGGGGCCACATATCCAGCACTTAAGTTTGTTTCAGTTTAAAAATCTAGTTTTTAGTTAAAAATGAACACACTGGTAAACTAAACTGAGCTCACCCGTGGGCCTGATTTGGCCCCCGGGCCACCAGTTGAATAGCCCTGAACTAAGGGGTCATTCATAAATTTCAGCATTTTTACAAGTGTACAGAACGTGCACTTTTGTGAAGACCCAACTTCACCCTAAAATAAATAAACAAAAACCTCAGTAAAATGTGAACATACCCAAAACAATGCTGGGCTTAACATCACCCTGTGACATCACAGTTAAAGGGAACTGCTGACTTCCCTCCTTGGAGAAATGGTTTGTTTGAATTTTTAAGTATGCTAATGTTTGTTCAGTGCCCTGAATTAACTTCTGTTGTGACTTGGTGCTATATAAATACATTGAATTAGAACCCACTTGTGCCTCCTACATTCTGGGAACTACCTCTTACTCACGGTGCCAGTTTACAGCCAGTAAGAGAAATTCAACGTAAATACCAAACCTGAACAGGACAAATGAGAACAACTCATTTCCACAGTCGGAAACATCGTAAACAGTCAGAAACATTGCACACAGTATTTCCACAAGACTACCCAGCATGCTTTGCAGCGTGCACAGCTTTGGGACGTGACTCTCTCACAAAGATACGGAGCCCCCGAGGGGACATGGGTGAAATTTTTTTCTTTGCGTGCGCACGCATGACACGCAAACCTTTTGCGTGCTCACGCAAACGTTTTACGTGCTCACGCAATAGTTTTTGCGTTCCCTCGCAATATAGTGTTGCCTCACAGATAACAGCACACACCCGATGAGGTTAACGCAAGAGTTTGTGACTTGGCGCTATATAAATAAACTGAATTTAATTTTGAAATCAGCTTTAAATAAGGATATCCAGTGTGTGCTGCAGTGGTAACAGTCATTTTACGTTGTATATTTCACGTTCACGCTCCGTGGATTCAGCTGTCACTCACTTCCTCCTTTGAGCCGACAGGCACCACCTGCTCTGTCTGTCCTTAAGAGTAGCGCTGGTTCTCTTAGGGACCGTCAACAAATTACTGCATTTTCAGAGTATTTGTCAAAACAGCATAATGTATCATAAATAAAGTCTTCTCAGTATATTTCTGCATGGTAATAAATCATGAATTTTATCACCATTTAAAATCCAGAAGAACAAGGTGGCACTTGTGTTTCAAAAGTACTATAACTTTCTTTTAAAGCATCAAAGTCCATTGAAGGATTCAAAGATTTAAGATTCTTTGTCATTCCACCACATGTGGTGGAACAAAATTGTGTACACAGGGTCCCAGTTACATCAGAAGAGAAGGTTCTAAGACTGAACTGAATACAGCATCTCAGACTGAAGAAGTATATGAGATGAAAGACAAATCGTTTCTACAATTCTTTATTTATTTTTTTTGTTTGATTTTGAATGTCCAGAGGACCAGACTTAATTTTTTTTTTCTACATGGATTACTGAGCATGCATCAGGATGTTTTCTCCACTAAAAATCAGTACACTCCTTTAGTGAACCAACCAGTTTGCTGGTACTGATAAAGCCCTCCAAATAGAGGGTGAAACATCTTTCCACAAAAAATAAACTGTCCAGAGGACCTGACTGACCACACACTGGATATCCTTATTTAAAGCTGATTTCAAAATTAAATTCAGTTTATTTATATAGCGCCAAGTCATAAACTCCTGCGTGAACCTCAACGGGTGTGTGCTGTTATCTGTGAGGTAACACTATACAGGTAACCCCCGACCTACGACCCCATCGACCTGCGAACCACGGGACTTACGAACATATCATATTTAATAAAAATATGAATTAAAAAAAAAAAAAAAATTTTTTTTTTTTTTTTTTTTTTGTGTTTAAATGTTCTTAATTTCATGTGTACATCACTTTGTTGCAGCTCTGGTTGTTTTAAAGGCTTTATAAATAATAATTATGATAAAAAAGATCATTTCTGATCATTTTTGAGCAATTTTTGAGCAATTTTGGGAAACAGGAAGTAGGTCTTCAGTTTACACGGTCACAAATTAATGTAGAACACCGGACGCTATTTAAGGTTCAGTCACTGGGGTCTCCGGTCACAAATTAATGTAGAACACCGGCGGACGCCATCTTAGGTTAGCTGCCGAGAGCTGGACGAAGACTGGTGACCAGGATGGCTTCATATGGATTAATTACTAGCTGGAAACGTCTCTGTGAACTTTGTGGATGTCTCAAGTAGCAGCGGATTTATCGCCGATCGTGCCAGGCCGCCGTGCGAACACCTCCGGCCGGCCTGGCTACACCTCCGGCCTGGCTAGCTCCAGAGCTAACACTGGAGCTAACACGGGAGCCGGCCTTTTGAACACTGGTGACCAGGATCGCATCATGTGGATTAATTACTAGCTGGAATAGCTCTGTGGACGTCTCAGGCTGGAGCAGCGGCTGGAGCAGCAGAAGCTGCAGATTGATCGCGCCGCCGCTCCAACACTAGCTCATGGCTTGGCTAGCAGAAGCTAGCCAGCTAGCTAACACAGGCCTGGAGCAGCTGCGGTGGCTTGCCGGCCCCCGCGCTGCTCGGCCCGACAACAATCAACGCATGGCAACCTAAGATGTCGGCTTTGACCATCTCAAAGTAAGAAAATATATTTTTATTTATTCTGTAAATGTGAATAGCAATGTTTAACATTACAGTACACTACTTTACATGCTTAAATGTGTGCGCGCGCTCCGTTAGCATGATAAATAAAGGTTGAATGAATGAATGAATGAATAATTTTTTTTTTAAATATAATTTTCACCCCCTACCTACGAACGGATCGAGCTGCGAACGGTTCTTAGGTCCCAAACTCGTACGTAGGTCGGGGGTTCCCTGTATTGTATTGCGAGGGAACGCAAAAACTTTTGGGTGCTCACGCAAACCTTTTTGCGTGAGTACGCAAAAGTTTTGCAAGTGGCCATTCCATATGTTGCAGGGGTTTCAGAGACAGACGTTTATTTTCTAACGTCCCAGTGGCTTTTAAACTCCAAAATACATTAGGGCAAAGACTGGTTCATCCCAAAGATCCAGTCCCCCGGCACAAACAGAGTAATATTGTGTATGCTGTTCAGTGTCAGGAGGGCTGTGATCATAGCCTGGTTAGAACCAGACCCTGTCCTTCACTTCGCTTCAGACAAGGGTCTGGACTTTCTCCATTTTAAAACGATTCTTGCTGGAGGCGTTGGCCTCTGCTGAGGAACAAAACCATTGGATATTTTGAACAGTGAAAGCATTCTGCTCCCTCCCCTCAGAGCCACCCCCCTTGCTCTGGTGAACTTGACAACTGCTCCGCCTCCTGCAGCTTTTCTCTCGCTGCTGGCTGCCGCGCTGGAAATTCTGTGTTTATATATAGTTGCCAAGTCCGCTTATTTCAAGTGGCATTGGGCTTGTTTTCCCCTGGAGTCGCTTTCAAATTTGATCAACCGCTTGTGGCGGTTTTTTGGGCTTCTCGCGGACATTGAGTCGCTTATTTGTGCTTGTTTTTCAGTCGAGCAGTAATGCGAGTGGTAGGTAGTTTGTCACGCCCCCCTTCCACGTATGTTACGTCAAGGCGGATGTTACGTTCAGGTGCAGTTGGCGCAAGCGACAGTCAGAGCCGGTAAAACTATATAAGCGCGAGCAATTAATGATGAGTCAGCATGAGCAGCATATAGTGACACAACATATATATCTTGTATCATTCAACTATGTTAGTTTTTAGCAAACAAAATGATAAATTAATGAAAATTACTTTCAAAGTGAGTTTAAAATTAAAAACCGTGTTTCTTCACGGGACATCCGACTACACGCGAATGCAACATTGTTATTTATTCTTTGTCTATTCATTCATTCATTCATTCAACCTTTATTTAGTCAGGTAAATCTCATTGAGCCTCGAGGGCTCATTTACAAAAATTTACAAAAACATTTACAAAAACATTTACAAAAGCGACCTGCTACAAACTGAAAGAATTTAGTGAAATGTCTAGACAAGACAACGCTAATATGAGCTCTAAGTGGGGTAAATATGGAAAAAATATAATAAAGATTGGGAGAAAGAGCGTGCTCTTAAAGACTGGATCTGACCACGACCACAGATGGGAGAAAAATGCAAACTGTATTTTTATTTTTTAGACTGAATACATTCTTTAATGTATAATTTTGCTTGTTATATGTAATGCCATAATAAATATGTTTATACTGTTTTAAAACTGCCTTTTTTACACAATGGGATGGGGTGCTTTTTTTGGGCTTTTTTTGAAAGAGCGAGTCGCTTGTTTGTGCTTGTTTTGAAGGAGCTGATCGCTTCTTTCGGTCTGGAGATCTGGCAACCCTGGTTTATATGTTATAAAACGTTTAAATAAAATAAAATAAAACCATGGATCACTGGTCCAGCTCGCCAGAAGACCAGAAAATCTGATGGGACTCGGGCAGCAACGTAAAACCCGAGTTTAATTCTCGTGACAACCTCAGCCATTTCCTTGTTCATTTCAGCGGAGGGAGAGAAGGAGGAGGGAGCGAGCGATCACTTGACTTTTGGCCAAAAAAAACAAAAGAAAACTCCAGATAAGGGATTAAGAAGGGGAAATTAATACATTTATATCACATATAAAACAGTTCTGCATCGCTTTGAATGAGAACATGCCGCTGCTCGCTGGCTGCGCGCTGGCTGCGCGCTTTATAGGGCTCTGCCAGCGCGCAGCCAGCGCGCAGCCTGGCTGACTAACATTAGCGCGCAGCCTGGCTGCGCGCTGGCAGAGCCCTTTATAGGGCTCTGCGCGCTGGGACAGGTGGGGGCATGGGTTAGGGGGCCAAAAACTCCGCCCCTTCTGTTCTCTGATTGGTCCGAACAAAATTCTACCAGAGAAATCCTTGTGGATGGGAGAAGTCCCAGACTATGCAGTGAAGGGAAACGAGAATTGAGCGGAGCTGTGCAGGAAGGCGAGGGCCAGGCTACTGTGATCAGTCTTATATCGGGGAAACTAAACAGCCACTGGCCAAAAGGATGGCCCGGCAAACGCTCCGCCCTGCTTCTGCTCAAATGACGTCAAGTATTTGGAGCAAAAATGTATGAGCCACACGCTGCTTCACGCTGAGCTCTGCTGTGAACTGCCCACGCGCAGCACACGCGCGTGGCGCAGCGCTCGGATTAACGTACAGCTCTGCAAGAGGCTTTACATCGGGGAAACTAAACAGCCACTGGCCAAAAGGATGGCCCAGCACAGAAGATCATCATCATCAGGTCAGGACTCTGTGGTCTACACTCATCTCCAGGTCAGAGGTCACTCTTTCAGGGATGAAGATGTTCACATCCTTGATAGAGAGGAACGATGGTTTGAGAGAGGAGTAAAGGAGGCCATCTTTGTGAAAAGAAACCGCCCATCATTAAACAGGGGTGGAGGCCTCCGGGTTCAACTGTCCCCCTCCTACAATGCTGTGATTGCTAGTATCACTCAGCCCTCTGTGAATAGCAAACAACCATCAGGGTGCTAACGATCCATCGTTAGGCTGATGGTCCTCCTTGATCATGTGAGCAGCTGGTTTCGGCTGTCATCAGCCAACTGGTTGTGTAACACTGTGAGAGGGTGCTATTTATAAGACTGAGCTGAACACAGCACCTCAGACTGAGGAAGTCTTTCGGACGAAAGACAAAACGTTTCACAATTTTTTTTGCTTTGTTTTGTTTTGTTTTTTGAATGTCCAGAGGACCAGACTTAGCTTTTTTAGATTTTTCTACCTGAATTATTGAGCATGCATTAGGGTATTCACATCTAACACTTATTACACACCCAGTTGTTCTCATTTCTACATTTGCGACAGGTAAACTTCTTGCAAATTGCACACTGTTTTTTGCTGCGGTTTCTTTTGCAGAGGGTCTGAACCTGACACGGTGTCGTCTTTCCAGGACCAGGCTGGGGACGTGGCTTTTTCAGCATGGCCTTTTCTATCGTAAAACGCTGATGAAGTTCCAGTGCAAGGCCATGTATGAAGTCTCTTCTGCTTTCCTTGTCCCAGTGCAGGCCTTGTATAACACATAAGCATTTATTGCTGCTAGGTCAAGCATGTTGTAGAACATGGCAATGGGCCACCTGCGTGTGCCGGCACGCACCGTATATACACGTGCCATCTGGTCCATTATGTCAACGCCACACTGAGAAAAATATAAATAAATTAAATGTTAGATTTTGAACAACAATATAACAAGTAAAGTATAGATGTATAAAACCATTGCAGCAATATTATTTATCTACATACCTTCATGGAGTTTATTTTTTATTTTTATCTCATTGCCAACTAGCACTTGTTGGTACATGGTGCTGAGAACACAGACCAACTTGTTTTTCTTAGGAGCATAAGCGGTCAGTGTGGCACTGCCTGATTTGTACACTTGTGTGGATAATTCTTTCCAGCCCTTGCCATTTTTTGCTGGAAGGGGAATCTCCCGTCTAATTTTGTTGATTGTGCCGAGCAGAGTTGTGTTGTGGTTTAGCAGTCTGTTAGCCAGTGTCACAGATGTGAAGAAGTTGTCCATGGTTACAGTTCTTCCATTGCCCAGAAATGGTTCCATGAGTTTCATGACAACATTCTCAGATAGTCTTTCTCCTTTAGGACGGCTGGGGTCCTTTCCTAAATATGGAATGGCGTTGCACATATACTTTGTGTCCAAGTCTGCAGCAATCCAAAACTTTATGCCAAATTTATCTGGCTTAGTTGCGATGTACTGTGTAAAAGGGCAGCGTACCTTGGTTGGAAACAGCTGCTCATCAACAGTAATGTGCTGTCCTGGTACGTAGCACTGCTGACAGTTACTTACAAAACGTTGCCAAATGTCTGAAACTGCAGCAAAACTGTCAGTCTTCACACGTTCTGCACGGGTGTCCTTGTTGTCAAAACGCAAGTACCTCATAATTTCTTTGTAGCTGTCACGGGACATCGTCTTCTTGATTACAGGCACAGCATATTTTTCGGACCAAGACTCAGTCATTGCACCAATTGGGCAGAGAGTTGCTCGTAGAAACAGAACTGCTATGAAAGCCATAAGCTCACTGACAAAAAGGCTCCAGGTGTCATTTGTTCTGTGGGCTTCATGGTTGGTGCACTCTGTGATGATCAGAAGCATCTCCATGTTGAACAAACGCAGAAAGCTCTGAAGTCTACTCGTTATCCGACGTTGCAGGAAAGAAAATAAATACATGTTTTAATTATACAGTATAACTTCAATTTTACTGCACTTTGCTTTGTTTTAGTTTTGATACATGACAAAAATTTTGCTTGTTTACTAAGAAAAAAAAAGAAAGCAATATACACTGCAAAACTACAAAATTATAAATATTTATACAAACGCAACACAAAAATGTCTAACAAAGAAATATTACCTTGGCATGTTCTGTAGGTCCTGCCCTCTCTTGGAATACAGCCTCTGCATTGAATTCATGCTGTTGCAGGTGTCCAGCACCTACAGTCTCCCAAACTGCCCCATCCTTTGCTTTCACGCTTGATGCTGATATGTTCTTTGCTTCTGAAAATTTTTTTTTTCTGGGAGGGCTGCACTGCTCTTTATCAGATTTGCCACTGGTACCCTCATCTGTAGAAAGTTCTAAGTTCAACTCAGTGTCTGAATCATCTACTTTGTCAAAAGCTAGTTCCTCTCCATCGGACTCGTAGTCATCCACAGCAGTCAGTAATTCCAACACTTCTGAAACAGTGTAGGTCTTCTTGGGTGCCATAATGTTTCTGTTTGCTCCACACACGACATAAGGGTACAAAATAATGATTCACTCCTGTCTGTGTCTGCTTTTATTCTGCTCTCATAAGAAAAGGACTACAGCAATTTGAATAGGTGTAAATTAATTTCTGCCTCTAGGAGGCCTTGAGAAACATTGGAATATAGTCTGGTGTGTTGGGTGTGTCTGCGTTATCTGCAAGCATATTTATAACAAACGGCAGTTAATGGCTCGCAAATTGTTGAGAAGGAGGGGGTTTGTCCTCAGGATCTTGAAAATTCAGTCACTCTAGTGTTAACTTTATTTATTCATGTTCCTCAGAGGGAAAATCAACCTTCTTAATTAAACGGTCAGCCTCAAATAAATCTAATTTAAAAGATTTTTATTTTAATGCTTGTAAAGTTTTTGTTTAAAATCGCTACATTATTTTTTTATTGACAAAATATTTATTTTACTGTAAGTTTTTAAAAAGAGCATTTTCCTCCATTTGTCCACCCTCTGGTCAACATCCTCATCCTCTGTTCTACAGAGCTCAGACTGATGCTGGTTCTGGACCCCCTCCTCTCTGCGCAGTCACACCTGGGTGCTCTTCCTCTTCTAACGATCTTCCCCTTTATCACCCTCCATCTCAACCCCAGCTCCACACTGACTTTATCGTGCACTGAACTCTGTTCAACTTCTGCGTCTTTTTCTTATTTTTTTCTGCAGATTTGGTGCTTGACAAATAACTGGGAGCCTCTGTCAGAAAGGGGGGGTTGTTTGTGTTCAGCGGTGTGTGTGTGTGTGTGTGTGTGTGTGTGTGTGTGGAGGGGGGCTGCAGCTTCTCGCTGTAACATGCTTGAGATTTTACATTATTCAGATAAGACGTGGAGTGGATTAAATCATAACTCTAAATCATATGAACAGACTCCCCGCTAGCTACTTGCTCTCTCTCTGCTAGCTGAACGCTCTTCTTCAGCGCCACTTGTTTCTAAAACTATATTTTGTCCCGGTGTGACGAACTCCACATTGATTTGACTGTGAAGCCATATACACACATGTTTGCTTTTTTAAGACCCGCCTTCATGTTAGTAATTGGTCAAAACAACGTGAGCTTCAATGTGATTGGATGTAATCGCTGTCTATCAATCGAAGTTAAGTTGAGGTGGACTGTTTAGTCAAAAGCCAGAAATCTGGCCGGGGACTGGAGGTCTTAACCCCTAGTTCGGAACACTGAAACGAATATACATCAACTAGAATCTCTAAATTGCAATGACACAATTTACCATGTTAGCCAGCACTAGAGGTTTGCATTAGCTGCTACAAATAATCCATACTGTCATACCAGATCCATGGACCTTACCACAGGGGCCGCGTTTCATTGGCTAATGCCCATTTCACGTCATAGCAAAGCTACCACGTGCGTGACCGTCTCACAAACAAAAGCTACAGTAGTAATAAAGTCAGAGTCGGAGTACTTTTATTGACATTGCACAAGTTTGCACCAGTACAGCGTGAATATGTACGCACAGTCATCCTGAAGGGGACTACGTGTAAACACATGCTAATTTATAGCATGCTAATTTACATTGTGAGCTAGCATACGGGCAGAAAGGTTTTGCATCAGGGCTGGAAAAATTTTCCTCCACTGTCAGTGGGGTATCTGTATAGGAGATGTCAGGTACCCTGACCATATTTGTGGAAGTAAAATTCAGTTTTCCTATATTGGATCAAAGCTTGTGCACGACCGCATTTGCAACTTCGCAACTTTTACACCTTGAAACCTGTCTGTTACAGTCTTACGTCAGCTGAAGAGATCAATATTTAATGTGTACCGTATCTAACATACATTTAAGATTTAATTTTACCTGAAAAGGCTTTTTTCTAAACTGTAATCGTGTTAGTCACGCTAGCACCGAGTACAGTGTATCAGGCCTAGGCACATTCAAACATTTGCCAACAACAATCACTGATTTCAAAAGTAACCCTCAAAACCATGAATGCCCGACTATTCAAGAACAATAGGCATCAGTGATCTTGTCCACAGCTATATTAATGCTGAGGGTGTGAGGATCTGCTGTTTTCCTCATCGACTGATAGCATTTCGCTGTGACGCGCACAATGTTGGAGGAATCGCGTGGCTCAAACAACTTGATGTCATCCAAAAAAGTTGACATGAACTTGTTGGTTCCCCTGTCCATTGTCGTGGCTGATATTTTGTTGAAGTCTGGCAGAAATTATACACTAATCGACTCAGAAATACTCTGCAGAGAGTCAGTCAACTCCATGTTTACATTGAAACTAAGTTCTGCAAGGCTTTGTTTGTGAGACATGCAGCCATGTNGATGTGTTAACAGACTGCACTGATCGAGTCTCGTCGAAGACAGATGAAGTCTATTAATTTTATTACATCGAGTTGGAGCAGGGAACTTATTATTTCCCTCCAAAATAGGATTTATTGGATTGAGGGGCTGCGGTTTTTGTAAACGAGCAGACCTCCTAACTCCAATTGGTGTCTCACCCGGTGGGATAATGTTATGTGGTAGCAAGTCTGATGTAGCTTTGTGAGGGAAGTCACGTGCTGCTCGCAAGTCTGATGCAGCTTTGTCAGGAAAGTCACATGCTGCTCGTTCACCGCTCGAGCGTTGCATGTCCTTCATGGATAATAAAGGGGCAGCTGCAACGTCTGAACGTGGAGATGGTCCTTTGTCACCGGCAGACTTAAGATCATTTGTTGATAAGGAGCTCAGTTTCCTTTCAAAATCAGGAAGAAAAATCTGGTTCGACTCCAATCCATCTACACACACAGTAACATGATCACAGTCACTGTTTTGAGGGTGTGAAATTTGTGGCCGCCTTGGGACATCCGTCGTGACTTCTCCATCCTTATGGTGTGCTCACACCGAGCAGAGTTTGTACCTCCAAAGCTTCCAGCTTCCATGTAAAGTCAATGGTGGACGCACCCAGCAGCCTCCTGGCGTCTGGCGTCAGGTCGCGTGCGTGTTGAGCGTGCTGAGTAGCGTTTTTTCGTGCACGTGAACCGGCTTCCACCTCCAAACCGAGCATTCAACATGTTGAAGATTTCGCGGTTCAAACTTTCAAACGCCGCTCAACTCCACCTGATTGGTTGGTGTGTCAACCAATCAGGGAGAGTCGGGGGGCAGAAGAGAGGGGGCAGTGGGAGAGTCCCTATGTGACGCGGAAACGAGGGTGCGCGCGCACTATGTGACGTATTGTTTGTCGGAAAAAAAAAAGAAAAGACCCGCGAGCTCGTGAACTATGGAAGAGAAACTCATTGTAGCTGTGTGTTCGCGACAATTCCTTCACGACCAGTCAAGTCTGCTCGACAGAGACGGAAATAAACAGCTCCTCCTCGCCTGGCGGAGTGAGCAGGACTCCGTGTGCAGGGCTCTGTATACCGGTAAGCTCCTCCCACACACCCAGCAGCTTCTGGCTTCTGGCGTTCAGTTTTGAACACGCTGCATTCACAAGTGCATCCACTTGCGTGCGTGAGGAGCTTTTTGGAGGTTCAAAACGTTGTTTGGTGTGACTGTACCATAACGGACTGTGTGGTCCAGCTCACGTCCAGTCGACTTCGTGCGTGTATGGTTGGATCAGACGAGCTGGAGCACGCTTTCACCGGCAGGAACAGGCCCCAATCGCACTGACGGATTTTCAAAATAAACTTCAGAAAACAAATTCTTTCAGAAATGAGTGAAAGGACCACAGTAAGGCTTTACTGTGATTCCAGCTGAAACGTGGGTCTAGTTGACACAATGACCGGAACGTCTTCAGCTTTCCCAGAGGAGAGAAGCAAGTTGTGAGCTAGTTCTCCCCAAAAGCACTAAAGAAAAAAGCAGGAAATGACCTTTATATGGGAGGCGGGGTCTCCCCACCTCCTCAATAACTATTGGCTGGTTTTAACATAATAAGAGATGGATTTTCATCTCATAGGCAGAACTGTCTCTGAAGGACAACAGGAAAACTGTTTACATAAGCGGCCAGATGGCCTGCTTGTGAGCACAGAGAATATTATGGCTAACATTCACAGACAAAACAGAGAAGGAAGCTGCACAGCCTTTACGTCCCAGAATCAGAACCTGCTTGCTCTGCAGAAATAAACCAGCAGAAGGGTCACAACTCATGAAAGTAACAGATCATCATTAAAATGACAAAATATACTGTAGATCAATTCTGAATTAACACACATTAAAGAGAAAGTTCAATCTGATTAATTAGTGTCCATTAATTCATAATAATTGTAAAAATATAAGTGTCCACTCGTCTCCTTGAGGGCTTCAAGAAGGTGTAGCACTGAGAGTTTCAGAGAGATGTGGCAGAGGTGTACTTGAAGGTCAAGACAGAGG